>OZ030005.1:1830000-2037500 GCA_964023405.1 Apodemus agrarius | reverse complement strand
TGGGGAATAGCTGGGGGGAGAGCAATTATGGGACATATGGTGGGGGGGAACTGGGAAAGGAGAAAGCCTTTGGAATGTAAACAAAGAATATAGAAAAAAGAAAAACCAAAATAATAATAATAATAATAATAATAATAATAATAATGGGAGACTTCTACATCCAACTCTCATCAATGGACAGATCATGGACACAGAAACTAAGTAAAGACACAGTGATACTTACAAAAGTTATGAACCAAATGGATTTAACAGATATCTATAGAACATTTTATCCTAAAACAAAAGAATATACCTTCTTCTCAGCACCTCAAGGTACTGTCTCCAAAACTGACCATATATTCAGTCACAAAACAGACCTCAACAGATATAAGAAAACTGAAATAATCCCATGCACCCTATCAGATCACAATGGCTAAGGCTGGTCTCCAACAACAACAAGAACAACAGAAAGCCCACATACACATGGAAACTGAACAACATTATACTCAATGATAATTTGGTCAAGGAAGAAATAAAGAAAAAAATGAAAGATGTTTTAGAATTTAATGAAAATGAAGGCACAACTTATCCAAATGTATGGGACATAATGAAAGCAGTGCTAAGAGGAAAACACTTAGCTCTGAGTGACTCTAAAAAGAAACTGGAAATAGCATTCACTGGCAGCTTGTCAGCACCTCTGAAGGCTCTAGAACAAAAAGAAGCAAATTCACACAAGAGGAGTAGATGGCAGGGAATAAACTCAGGGCTGAAATCAAACAAGTAGAAAGAAAAAGAACTATACAAAGAATCAACGAAACCAGTAGTGGTTCTCTGAAAAAAAAAAAACCCAACAAGATAGATAATACCTTAACCAAACTAATGAGAGGTCACAGAGACAGTATCCAAATCAACAAAATCAGAAATGAAAAGGAAGACATAACAACAAATACAGAAGACATCCAAAAAATTATTGAATCCTACTAAAAAGCCTATACTCAACAAAAGTGGAAAATCCAGATAAAATGGACAATTTTCTAAACAGATACCAGGCACCAAAGTTAAATCAGGATCAGATAAATGATCCAAACACTCTAATAACCCCTACAGAAATAGAAGGAGTCATTAATAGTTTCCCACCCCCCCCAAAAAAGGCCAGGGCCAGATGGGTATAATGCAGAGTTCTATCAAACCTTCAATACCAATACTCTTCAAATTATTCCTCATAATAAAAACAGAAGGAACACTGCCCAATTCATTCTATGAAGCCACAATTATTCTGCTACCTAAACCACACAAAAAACCTACAAAGAAAGAGAACTTTAGACCAATTTCCCTTATGTATATCTATGCAAAAACACTCAATAAAATTCTTGCCAACCAAACCCAACAACACATCAAAATGATCATTCACCACGATCAAGTAGGCTACAACCCAGGGATGCAGGGATGGCTCAATATATGGAAATCCATCAATGTAATTCAGTACATAATCAAATTCAAAGAAAAAAACCACAAGATAATTTTATTAAATGCTGAAAAAGCATTTGACAAAAATCCAATACTCCTTCATGATAAAAGTCTTGGAAAGATCAAGAACTCGTGGCCCATACCTAAACATTGTAAAACAATACTCAGAAAACCGGTAGCCAACATCAAACTAAATGGAGAGAAACTTGAAGCAATCCCACTGAAATCAGGGACTAGACAAGGCTGCCCTCTCTCTCCCTATCTGTTCAATATAATACTCGAAGTCCTAGCCAGAGCAATTAGACAACAAAAGGAGGTCAAAAGGATACAAATTGGAAGGAAAGAAGGCAAAGTATTATTACTATTTGCAGATGATGTGATATTATACTTGTGACCCCAAAAATTCTACCAGAGAATTCTGAAACCTAATAAACAATTTCAGCAAAGTGGCTAGATTTAAAATCTACTCAAATAAGTCAGTAGCCTTCCTATACTCAAAGGATAAAGAGGCTGAGAAATAAATTAGGGAAACAATACCCTTTACAATAGTCACAAAAAATATAAAGTATCTTGGTGTGACTCTAATCAAGGAAGTGAAAGATCTGTATGACAAGAACATCAAGTCTCTGAGGAAAGAAAGTGAAGATCTCAGAAGTTGGAAAGATCTCCATGTTCATGGATTGGCAGGGTTAATATCATAAAAATGGCCATATTGCCTAAAGCAATCTATAGATTCAATGCAATCCCCATCAAAATTCCAACTCAATTCTTCCTAGAGTTAGAAAGAACAATTTCCAAGTTTATCTGGAATAAAAAAAACAAAAACAGGATAGCAACAACTATTATCAACAATCGAAGAGCCTCTGGTGGAATCTCCATCCATGACCTCAAGCTACATTACAGAGCAATAGTGATAAAAACTGCATGGCATTGGTACAATAGAATTGAAGACCCAGAAGTGAACCCTCACACCTATGGTCACTTGATCTTTGACCAGGAACTAAAACCATTCAGTGGGAAAAAGACAGCATTTTCAACAAATGGTGCTGGTTCAAATGGCAGTGAACATGTAGAAGAATACAAATTGATCCATTCTTATCTCCCTGCACAAAGCTCAAGTCCAAGTGGATCAAGGACTCCCACATAAAACCAGATATACTGAATCCAATAGAAGAGAAAGTAAGGAAGGGCCTGAAGCACATTGTCACATGGGGAAACATTTCCTGAACAGAATACAAATAGCTTATGTTCTAAGATCAAGAACTGACAATTTGGAACTCATAAAATTGCAAAGCTTCTGTAAGGCAAAGACACTGTCAATAGGACAAAATGCCAACCAAGATATTGGGTAAATATCTTTACCAATCCTACATTCTATAGAGGGCTGATATCCAATGTATACAAAGAACTCAAGATGTTGGACTCCAGAGAAACAAATGACCCTATTAAAAATGGGGTACAGAGCTAAACAAAGAATTCTCAACTGAGGAACTCTGGATGGCTGAGAAACACCTAAAGAAATGTTCAACATCCTTAATCATCAGGTAAATGCACATCAAATATAACCCTGAGATTCCATCTCATACTAGCCAGAATGGCTAAGATCAAAAACTCAGGGGACAGCAGATGCTGGAAGGGATGTGGAGAAAGAGGAACACTCTTCCATAGATGGTGGGATTGCAAGCTGGTAAAACTACTCTGGAAATCAGTTTAGCAGTTCCTCAGAAAAGTGGCCCTATTACTACTTGAGGACCCAGCTATACCACTCCTGGGCATATACATGCTGCCACATGTAAGAAGGACACATACTCTAGTATGTTCATACCAGCTGTATTTATAATAGCCAGAAGCTAGAAAGAACTCAGATGTGCCTCAACAGAGGAATGGATATAGAAAATGTACATTTATACAATGGAGTATTACCCGGCTATTAAAAACAATGCATTCATGAAATTCTTAGGCAAATGGATGGAGCTAGAAAACATCATCCTGAGTGGTGTAACCCAATTACAAAAGAACACACATGGTATGCGCTCTCTAAGTGGATATTAGCCCAAAAGCTCAGAATTCCCATGATCCAATTCACAGACCACATGAAGCTCAAGAAGGAAGACCAAAGTGCAAAGACTTTGGTCCTTCTTAGAAGGGGGATCAAAATACCCATGGCTCACAGCCAACCAATGGACTGAGCATAGGGTCCCCAATGTAGAAGGTAGAGAAAAAACCCACGAACTGAAGAGATTTGCAGCCCCATAGGTGGAATAATAATGTGCACCACCCAGTACCCCCTGAGCTCTCAGGGACTAGACTACCAACCAAAGAGTACACCTGGAGGGACCCATGACTCCAGCTATGTATGTAGCAGAGGATGGCATTTTCAGACATCAATGAGAGGAGAGGCCACTGGTCCTGTGAAGGCTCAAAGTCCCAGTGTAAGGGAATGCCAGGAAAGTGGGAGGAGGTGAAAAGCAGAGGGAGGGATGATATGATAGGGGGTTTTTGGATGGGTAATGAGGAAAGTGGATAATGTTTGACACTTAAATACAGCAAATATCTAATAAAAATCAGTTATTTGAAAATTTTCACTTAATTTTTTTGGTACAGCTTGGGAATCTTTTACAGGAAATCATCTGCAGAATGTAATAAAAACTAATGCCTTCTAGAATGTTCTTTCCCCATGAAGCTGTTATACTTTGATATTGTTTACAAATTTTGTTTCGTTTACTGTATTGGCTGAATAGGTACTTTTCATGCTTACATGGGAAAACCTAATTGTTTGCTACTTCAGGATTTTCTACGATTATTTCTTAGGTACTTCGAAATACACTGCTACCTAGTAGGATAGTCAACTCACAACACCACTGGACACAGCCACTCCTTGAACAGTGGGCTACTGTGCTCCATACGCAGAGCTCCTTACTCAGTGCCAGACCTGGTGGTGCAGGCCTGCAACCCCAGCAACCCTGGAAGCAGAATCAAGAGCATCACGAATTTAGAGACAACTAGACCATATAAGGAGTACAAAGAAGGCTGAGGAACTTAGTAAGAACTTGTGGAGATCTGAAGGTAAAATGAGGGCTGAATAATACTTGGCACATGCAAGGCCCTTGGTTCAATCCCTGTCTAATGCAAATACTATACTACTAATAATACTATTTAATAAAGTGATGATGATGATAAAAATACTCCTTCTACTAATAAAAAGAATGGAAAAAGAGGAGCTTAGGGGACCACAGCTAAAATCAGACACATGAATAAATATCCTTGTCAGAGAGACTGTCCTGCATTAAAGTTTTCAACAAAATGGTCAAAGCTGATAAAACTGCAGACAAGAAATTGAACTCGATTTTTACCTAAAATAATAGGAACAAGATAAATTCAAAGAATAGAGAATCGCAAAAGCCCCACCAGTGTTAACCTTCCTAAACCACAGACAGACTCTGGATCCTAATGCTGGGACAGCTGACAGAGGTAGGATGGACTCATAGAGAGGAAACGCCTCCACAAGCCAAAATTCCAAGACCACTCTGCGATAATACCGCATCCACGCTCTGCAATGATACCGCATCCACGCTCTGCGATAATACCGCATCCACGCTCTGCGATGATACCGCATCCACGCTCTGCGATGATACCGCATCCACGCTCTGCGATGATACCGCATCCACGCTCTGCGATGATACCGCATCCACGCTCTGCGATGATACCGCATCCACGCTCTGCGATGATACCGCATCCACGCTCTGCGATGATACCGCATCCACGCTCTGCGATGATACCGCATCCACGCTCTGCGATGATACCGCATCCACGCTCTGCGATGATACCGCATCCACGCTCTGCGATAATACCGCATCCACGCTCTGCGATAATACCGCATCCACGCTCTGCGATAATACCGCATCCACGGGGCTCCTGACGCAATTCCAGGTCATATCTGGCTCTAAGCCTGTACCATCCCCTCCAGTATTATTTGCTGACGGAAAAACAGAGTTCCATTGCTGGACAGAAAAGAAGACAGGGCTATTTCTTACCCTCTGAACGAACTATAATCCTCTTTCATCTTCCATTTAGAATCCTGGGTTCATGTCCTAACACAGTCTGAAGACTCACAGCATAATAGAATCATATTAGTAAATGGTCACCCTTCAACAATAAACTATAGTCTCATAATTTCCTTTATGGATCAGATAAATTGTAATTGTGTGAAGCAAAACAATATTGGTAAATTCTGCTTATATTCACAAACATAAACAATTTAATATTTATTGTGCCTAAAGCTTTCTCAACTAGTCAAAGACATTATCCATCACAAACTTGCTTTTTTACATCAAATCTCAGGCACAGTTCCAAGGGAAAAATAATATACACTTGCTGTATATTTTCCATTTGTTACAAACTTATTTTCCATTAAATTGTGCAGAAGATTTTGGTTAAGTACGAAAGATTTTTTTTTTTTATAGAATGCTTGGGATTATTTAACCCATTTAGAAATGGATATAAATATCCATATTTCATCATATTATTTCTTGCTTAGTGAAAATATGTCTATCCTTTGATATTTCAATACAGCATATATTTGTTATGTTCTTCACATCCTCTAACTCCACTCTATTCTTCCATTTCTCCAAAATGATGATCTTTACTTTCTTTCCCTCTTGTAAGAAAATAACAAAGATAAAAGCAAGAGGAAAAAAAATCACAAAAAAGTATAATGTCTGAAAAAGCGTTGGCCACCTACTCCTGAGTCTGAGCCTGATCTCAAGTGTGGTTGATACACCCAGTGTCGCTCCATTGAAGAGAACTGAGGTTTACCTTTCCTGTCTTCTCTACAGTGTCAGTCGCTTTTTGGTGAGGCATGGAAATTTAATAAATTTTCATTAATGATAGAATGAAAATTCATGGAGGAAGGAATGAATAAAATAATGCAGAAAAGAAGAAATAAAGAAAAGGATTGCACTTTAAGGGGGTAAGTATCAAGGAAAACCTTGTGGAATTAAGTTAAACTAAGTAATGGATATTGTGGAATTAGTTAGACTTTCATAAGTGGATACACTCAATTCTGCACACAGCAGTAAACAACCTCCAATTACTGTTAGAAACTTTTCAACTCTCAGTTCCACTCACAGCAACATGGTCCCTCCGCTGTGCCAATGTAGGTCTTAGGTTTATAATTATCCATCTCTTGACATGAAGGTAATGCTCACTGGGATGTTGCGTGATGCTCTGGAGCAAGTGCTGAGCAGAAAGGCTGAGTCTCTGGGCGCAGATCAAAACTTTATTACTCCCAGTCCCCCTTCTACTTCAGGTGAGACTTTCAACTCAAATCTAGGTTCATAACACCATCTACATAAGGGACTGAGGAAACTCTCTACCAAATGTGTGTCAGTGCAAACATGTCCAAATCACAGGAACAAATGCAATGAAACAATTGGGAATAATTAGGAAGAAAACATCTCTGTGAGCAGACAGTGCCACAAGGAGGGATGCAGAAGGCACAAAGGGCCAATCCTAAGAAAGTTTAATTGATAGAGAACAAGTTGAACACTCTTCCTAATGGCCAGATATCTTTATATCTTTGGAGATTTTCTTTTTAATCATTGAAGAAAAACTGAATTAATAGGAATAAAGGGGATAGAGTCTATAGTCCTTGTCTTCCTTTCTTCAAGCCACATTGTTAAAAAGATTGATGTTACTGTACAATTATCCCTCTTTTTTAAAAAAAAAAAAACAAGACCTTACTACAGTCCATGCAAAAAGCAAATCATATGGACAATAAATGTGTAGCTACACATTTTGAGTTGTTTTTTTTTTTTTTGCTTTATATTTCCTTGTGGGTAGTAGTGTATATAATGCATATCTTTGCCTGTAAGACTTAAGAAGAGAATGATGGCTATTGGAGTATTTTTAAATTTTAATACTTTTATATATTCTTTGGGAATTTTGATGTATGCATTCAGTGTAGTTTGATTTTGCTCATTCTCTTAACTGTCCTCTATGTCCATCCTCACATTTACAACTCCTTGGTGCTTCATGTTCTCTGTTTTTATAGTCAACAGATGTCTGTATACTCGTAGGTGTGTGAGGTCACTATTAGACTTGGTTCAGCAACTAGTGGCCATACTTTTAAGGAAAACTGACTCTACCTTCCCAAAGACATTAACTATCAACAGCACCACAGTTATGGCTAGGACAAATGAACCATCCGGTTATGTTAGACTATTTACTACCCTGTCCTTGTATAGGTCTTATGTAGGCAACCACAGCTACTATGAGTTAATGTGTGTATTTGTGCGGTCATAGTCAGTAAATACTGTTTTCTTGTGATCATCCCTAGCATCTAGCCCTTACAATGTTTTCATCCTATTTCATGTATATGTACAATTTTGCCTGTATAGTATAGAGTCACTGATTTGCTGTACTTTGGTCAGTGTGATAACCACAAAAAAGAGAACTTCAGGAAAATGTTGCTTATGAATATCAATTCAAAAATACTCAATAAAAGTCTTATAAACTGACTCCAAGAACTCATCAAAACCATCATTCACCACAATCAAGTAGGCTTTATCCCAGTAATGCAAGGTTGGTGGATGGTTCAATATATGAAAATCCATTAACAAAATCCACTCTATAAACAAACTCAAAGAAAAAAATCACATGATCATCTCCTTAGATGCTGAAAAAGCATTCGACAAAATACAACACCTCTTCATGTTAAAAGTATTGGGTACATCAGGAATTCAAGGCACATACTTAAACACAATAAAAACAATTTACTGCAAACTAACAACCACTATCAAACTAAATGAAGAGATACTTGAAGCAATCCCATTAGAATCAAGGACAGAACAAGGTTGCCTACTCTCCCCATACCTATTCAATATAGTATTCAAAGTTATAGCTAGAGAAATAAAACAACAAAAAAGATCAAGGAGATACAAATTAGCAAAGAGGAAGTAAAGGCATCACTATTAGCAGATGATATGATAGTATACATAAGCAACTCCCAAATTTCTACCAGAGTACTTCTACAGCTGACAAACAACATCTGCAAAGTAGCTGGATATCAAACTAACTCAAATAAATCAGTCGCCTTCCTTTACACAAATGATAACCCTCAGGTTTGTTGGTGAGTATGTGGAGAAAGAAGAACACTCCTTCATTGCTGGTGGGATTGTAAATTGGTACAACCACTCTGGAAATCAATCTGGAGATTTCTCAGAAAATTGCAAATAGATCTATCTGAAGAACCAGCAATATCATTCTTGGAAATATACCCAAACGACACCCACCATGCCAGAGGAGCACATGTTCCATTATGTTCATAGCAGCCTTATTTGTGATATCCAGAAGCTGGAAACAACTTAGGTGTCCCACAATGGCAAAAAGAATGGATAAAGAAAATGTGGTTCATTTACACAATGGGATAGTACTCCGCTATTAATAATGAGGACATCCAGAGTTTTGCAGGCAAATGGATGGAACTAGAAAATATCATCCTGAGTGAAGTAACCCAGACCCAAAAGGACATGCATGGTATTTACTCACTAATAAGTGGATATTAGCCAAAAATGTACAGAATACCCAAGATAGTCCATAGAACTCACAAAGATCATCAAGCTGAAGTGCCCAAGTGAGGATGCCCCAGTCTCACTTGGGTTGGAGAAGAAAGCAATCATGAGTGGGGAGGGAGGGAGGGACTTGGGAGGGAAAGTGGATGGAGTGGGAGAGTGGGGGTGAGAGGGGAACCTGAGGAAAAGAAGGTCCAGGGACAGACCCAAAGTGGGATCCCGCTCAAGGGGAGGTTCCAAGGCCTGACACTATTACTGAGGCTATGGAGCGCTCAAAATTAGGGACTTAGTATGACCGCACTCCAGAAGACCCAGCAAGCAGTTGAAAGAGTCAGATGCAGATATTTGCACCCAACCAATAGACAGAAGCATCTGACTGATGCCTGTTGTTTAACTAAGGAAGGTTGAAGGAAGCTGAGAAGGGCAACCCTGTAGGAGGACCAGCAGTCTCAATTAATCTGGACCCATGACATCTCTCAAACACTGGACCACCAAACAGGCAGTATACACCAGATAATATGATGCCCCCAACACACATACGGTCGAGGACTGCCGGGTCTGTGTTCACTCAGAGATGATGCACGTAACCCTCAAGAGCTGGAGGCCTCGGGGAGTTTAGAGGTAAGGTGGGGTGGAGAGTAGGGGCATCTACGTGGGGACAGGGGGTGGGAGGATGTATGGGATTTGAAACAGAGGTGGGCAGGGTGGAGGATAAAACATGGAGTGTGAAAAATAAATAAATAAATTAAAATTTCAACAAAAATGTTGAATGGAAGATCCCTTAGCATCAAATTATAACTTTAAGACATCAATACAGCTGCAAAGACAAAGTGGTTAGATATGCACTTTTTAAGTCAGATTTTGTTAACCTGAGTAGAGTATACTTTTATAACCTTAGGAACTTATCATCATGCAAAAATCTATTCAAATCCAGAATATCTTGGAGAACTACTATTACCTCCTTGATCTAAATGGAAGATACAATAATGAACAGGGCAAAGAGATCTTTTAGGTGTCCCCTTTCACCAATAAGAGTGACAGCTGTTTCAGTCTTTCCTTTTAGTCAGGTCTTTCCTGCTATTGTTTTCTGCAGATGGAGGTACCCCCAGTTCAGTAGTGCTCTCATGTTTCAACATGATTGGATTTGTTTATTTATTTACTTATTTATTTATATATTCAGTCAGTTTTAAAGAAAGGGCACTCCGTTGAAGAAGTTCACAAACCTTTCCCCGCCTCCAATTCTGTCTTCTTTCTACTTCTGTCTTCAAGGTACTTATGTCTCATCCATTCAAACTTTCTGTTAGTCTTCATTCTCAATTACCTCATCCATAATGCTTCTTTCTACAATAGCTGTCTACATTCACAATCCTTCTGTGCCATTCAAAATTCTTTTTCTCCCAACTTACGTTGTTTTCTCGTTCAGTACATCTCTACCCTTCCTGTGCTCGTTGACATATGAGGTCAGTTAATGTTGAGCCTCGCTTTTCTACCAGGATACCCGCTTTCGAGTGAGGATATGCAAAGTGATTCCAAAACCTTCTGTAACAACTAATATTATAAATATATGCAATAAATTAATAAAGCAACTGTTTTTCTTTATCCATTATAAGACCATTTTCTTCTGAATACATACAATAAACTATCATACAAATTTGAAGAGTTGACTTCATATAAAAATTCAATGGCGGGGGAAGCCGGAGGGTCACCCAGCGTGCCAGGTGCTCAGAACCATCCGGCGGCGGCGGCAGAACCAGGTACCCGACACAGCCCGAGCTTAAGACCTTCGGGGACTCAGGCCTGGAGTGGGAATTGGGCACAGAATAGCGGGTGCACTCTGCACTCGCGCGCGGGGCGGACCCCGAGCTCCCTGCAGGCAGCTGCCATATTGCCTGCAGCTTCCCGTCCAGCTGGTGGTGAGGAAGCCAGAGTCAGCCAGTGTGCCAGGTACCCAGACCCAGCCGGAGGCCGAACCAGCCTCCCATCCAGCCAGTGGCAGGGAAGCTGGAAACCGGACCCAGCCAGCTTCCCAGCAGCTTGGGACCAGCAGGCAGAACCAGATAACTGAGATATCCCAACTTTAAGACCCCTGGGGAAACAGGATATCAGACAGCGAACCCTGAGCAGGAGCAGTGCAGAGCAGCCGCCCAACAGGCAGAACCAAATACCTGGGATATCCTGAGGTTAAGACCTCGGGGGACTCAGGCCACCTGTCAGCAATCTGTGAGCAAGAGCCCCGCAGGACAGTGATTCAGGTATCCCAGTCACTGGGAAATAGCCTTACAACCCCACAGGAGGGTCAAGCACCAGCTAGTATCTACAGGACCAACTAACACCAGAGTTAACCAGATGGCAAAAGGCAAACGTAAGATCGCTACTAACAAAAATCAAGGCAATATGGCGGCATCCGAACCCAGTTCCCCAACAGCAATAAATATTGGATACCCCGAAACACCAGAAAAACAAGACTCAGATCTAAAATCACTGGTCAGGATGCTGATAGAGGAACACTTAGATAAATCTCTTAAAGTAATACATGAGAAAATAGATCAAAAGCTAGAAGCCATTGCAAGACAAACACAATTAAATCCCAGATATCTCAACACACCAGAAAAACAAGACTCAGATCTAAAATCACTGGTAAAGATGCAGATTGAGGATCACTTAGATAAATTTCTTAAAGTAATAGAGGAGAAAATAGATCAAAAACTAGAAGCCCATACAAGGCAGACACAAAAATCACTTAAAGAAATCCAGGAGAATATAGAGCAAAAAGTGAATCCCAATAAGGGGGAGAAACAAAAATCACCCAAAGAAATACAAGAGAACATGGGTCAACGAGTAGAAGTCATAAAGGAGGAAACACAAAAATCCCTTAAAGGATTACAGGAAAACACAAACAAGCAACTGAAAGATCTGAGCAAAACCATACAAAATCTAAAAACAGAAGTAGAAACAACTAAGCAATCGCAAAGGGAGACAATGTTGGAAATAGAAAACCTTGGGAAGAAATCAGGAGTCATAGATGCAAATATCAACAATAGAATACAAGAGATAGAAGACAGAATCTCAGATGCTGAAGATACCATAGGAACCATGGATTCAACAATTAAAGAAAATGCAAAATGCAAAAAGCTGGTAACCCAAAACATTCAGGAAATCCAGGACACAATGAGAAGACCAAACCTAAGGATTATAGGGATAGATGAGAATGAAGATCTACAACTTAAAGGGCCAGCAAATATCTTCTACAAAATTATGGAAGAAAATTTCCCCAACCTAAAGAGAGAGATGCCCATGAATATACAAGAAGCCTATAGAACCCCAAATAGACTGGACCAGAACAGAAATACTTCCCGTCACATAATAGTCAAAACCCCAAATGTACTAAACAAAGAAAGAATATTAAAGGCAGTAAGAGAAAAAGGACAAGTAACATATAAAGGAAGACCTATCAGAATTACACCAGACTTCTCACCTGAGACCATGAAAGCTAGAAGATCCTGGGCAGACCTTATGCAGACCCTAAGAGAACACAAACTTCAGCCAAGACTACTATACCCAGCGAAACTCTCAATTGCCATAGATGGGGAAACCAAGATATTCCACGACAAAACCAAATTTGCAAGATACTTATCTACAAACCCAGCCCTACAAAGGATAATAGGGGAAAAATACCAACACAAGGGGGGAAACAACACCCCAGAAGAAACAAGATAGAAACCCCATCTCATCCAACCCAAAAGAAGAGAACCACTCAAATACAAATAATAATAACAATTCCCAAAATGTCAGGAAGTAATAATTACTATTCCTTAATATCTCTTAATATCAATGGACTCAATTCCCCAATCAAAAGACACAGACTAACAGACTGGATACGGAAACAGGACCCTACATTTTGCTGCATACAGGAAACACATCTCAGTGTCAAAGACAAACACCTCCTTAGAGTAAAAGGCTGGAAGACAGTTCTACAAGCAAATGGTCCCAGGAAACAAGCTGGAGTAGCCATTCTAATATCAGATAAAATCGACTTTCAACCTAAAGTCATCAAAAGAGACACAGAAGGTCACTTCCTGCTTGTCAAAGGGAAAATCCACCAAGAAGAATTCTCAATACTGAACATCTATGCACCAAATGCAAGGGCACCCTCATTCGTAAAAGAAACTTTACTAAAGCTTAAAGCACACATCGCACCTAACACAATGATTGTAGGTGACTTCAACACTCCACTCTCCTCAATGGACCGATCAGGAAAGCAGAAACTAAACAGGGACACAGTGAAACTAATTGAAGCTTTGGACCAATTGGATTTAACAGATATATATAGAACATTCCATCCTAAAACAAAAGAGTATACCTTTTTCTCAGCACCGCACGGTACCTTCTCAAAAATTGATCATATAATTGGTCACAAGACAGACCTCAACAAATACAAGAAGACCGAACTAATCCCATGTCTCCTATCGGATCACTATGGAGTAAAAGTGGTCTTCAATAGCAAGAAGAACTACAGAAAGCCCACATACACATGGAAACTGAACAATACTCTACTCAATGACACCCTGGTCAAGGAAGAAATAAAGAAAGAAATCAAAGACTTTTTAGACTTCAATGAAAATGAAGGTACGACCTACCCAAATCTCTGGGATACAATGAAAGCAGTGCTAAGAGGAAAACTCATAGCCCTGAGTGCCTCCAAAAAGAAACTGGAAAGAGCATACACTAGCAACTTAACAGCACACCTGAAGGCGCTGGAACAAAAAGAAGCTAACTCACCCAGGAGGAGTAGAAGAGAGGAAATCATCAAACTAAGGGCTGAAATCAATCAAGCAGAAACAAAGAGAACCATACAAAGAATCAACAAAACCAAGAGCTGGTTCTTCGAGAAAATCAACAAGATAGATAAGCCCTTAGCTAGACTAACCAAAGGGCACAGAGATAGTATCCAAATTAACAAAATTAAAAATGAAAAGGGGGATATAACAACAGAAACAGAGGAAATTCAAAAGATCATCAGATCCTACTACAAAGGCCTATACTCAAAACAACTGGAGAATCTGGAGGAAATGGACAATTTCCTAGACAGATACCAAATACCAAAATTAAATCAGCATCAAGTAGACCAGCTAAACAGTCCCATAACCCTTAAAGAAATAGAAGGGGTTATAGAAAGCCTCCCAACCAAAAAAAGTACGGGACCAGATGGTTTTAGTGCAGAATTCTACCAGACCTTCAAAGAAGACTTAACACCAATACTCTTCAAACTATTCCACAAAATAGAGACAGAAGGGACACTGCCCAACTCATTCTTCGAAACCACAATTACGCTGATACCTAAACCACAAAAAGATCCAACAAAGAAAGAGAACTACAGGCCAATTTCTCTTATGAATATAGATGCAAAAATACTAAATAAAATCCTTGCCAACCGAATCCAAGAGCATATCAAAACGATCATTCACCATGATCAAGTAGGCTTCATTCCAGGAATGCAGGGATGGTTCAATATACGGAAATCCATCAATGTAATCCACTACATAAACAAACTAAAAGAAAAAAACCACATGGTCATCTCATTAGATGCTGAAAAAGCATTTGACAAAATTCAGCATCCTTTCATGCTAAAAGTCTTGGAAAGAGCAGGAATTCAAGGCCCATACCTAAACATAGTAAAAGCAATCTACAGCAAACCAGTAGCCAACATCAAAATAAATGGAGAGAAACTTGAAGCAATTCCACTAAAATCAGGGACTAGACAAGGCTGTCCTCTCTCTCCATATCTTTTCAATATAGTACTTGAAGTTCTAGCGAGAGCAATCAGACAACATAAGGAAGTCAAAGGGATACAAATTGGAAAGGAAGAAGTCAAAGTATCATTATTTGCAGATGATATGATAGTCTACTTAAGCGATCCAAAAAACTCCACCAGAGAACTTCTACAGCTGATAAACAACTTCAGCAACGTAGCTGGTTATAAAATTAACTCAAGCAAATCAGTAGCCTTCTTGTACTCAAAGGACAAGCAGGCTGAGAAAGAAGTTAGGGAAATAACACCCTTCACAATAGCCACAAACAACATAAAGTACCTTGGCGTAACTCTAACCAAACAAGTGAAAGATCTGTATGACAGGAACTTCAAGTCCCTGAAGAAAGAAATCGAAGAAGACCTCAGGAGATGGAAAAATATTTCTTGCTCCTGGATTGGCAGGATCAATATAGTAAAAATGGCCATCTTGCCAAAAGCAATCTACAGATTCAATGCAATCCCCATCAAAATCCCAAATCAATTCTTCATAGATCTAGAAAGAGCAATTCTCAAATTCATCTGGAGCAACAAAAAACCCAGGATAGCTAAAACTATTCTCAACAATAAAAGGACTTCTGGGGGAATCAATATCCCTGACCTCAAGCAGTACTACAGAGCAATTGTGTTAAAAACTGCATGGTATTGGTACAGCAACAGGCAGGTAGATCAATGGAATAGGATTGAAGACCCAGAAATTAACCCACAGACTTATGGTCACTTGATCTTTGATAAAGGAGCCACAACCATCCGGTGGAAAAAAGATAGCCTTTTCAACAAATGGTGCTGGTTCAACTGGAGGTCAACATGCAGAAGAATGCGAATTGACCCACTCTTATCTCCTTGTACTAAGATCAACTCCAAGTGGATCAAGGACCTCCACATAAAACCAGACACACTGAAACTATTAGAAAAGAAACTTGGGAAGACCCTGGAGGACTTGGGCACAGGGGAAAAGTTCCTGAACAGAACACCAATAGCTTATGCTCTAAGATCAAGAATCGACAAATGGGACCTCATAAAATTACAAAGTTTCTGCAAAGCAAAGGACACTGTCAGAAGGACAAAACGGCAACCAACAAAGTGGGAAAAGATCTTCACCAACCCCACATCCGACAGAGGGCTAATATCCAATATATACAAAGAACTCAAGAAGTTAGACCGCAAAGAACCAAATAACCCTATCAAAAAATGGGGCACAGAGCTAAACAAAGAATTCTCACCAGAAGAAATTCGGATGGCCGAGAAACACCTTAAAAGATGCTCAACATCATTAGTCATCAGGGAAATGCAAATCAAAACAACCCTGAGATTCCACCTCACACCAGTCAGAATGGCTAAGATTAAAAACTCAAGAGACAACAAGTGCTGGCGAGGATGTGGAGAAAGAGGAACACTCCTCCACTGTTGGTGGGATTGCAAAATGGTAAAACCGCTCTGGAAATCAGTTTGGCGGTTCCTCAGAAAATTGGGCATGTTACTTCCAGAGGACCCTGGCATACCACTCCTGGGCATATACCCAGAGGATTCCCCTGCATGCAATAAGGACACATGCTCCACTATGTTTATAGCAGCCTTGTTTATAATAGCCAGAAATTGGAAGCAGCCCAAATATCCCTCAAAGGAGGAATGGATACAGAAAATGTGGTATATTTATACAATGGAATACTACACAGCAATTAAAAATAATGAATTCATGCAATTTGTAGGTAAATGGTTAGACCTGGAAAATATCATCCTGAGTGAATTAACCCAATCACAAAAGAATGCACCTGAAATGCAATCACTGATAAGTGGATATTAATGAGCCCAGAAGCCCTAAATACTCAAGACACAAATAGCAAGTCAAATGATTCCCAAGAAGAAGAAAGGAGAGGACCCTGGGCCTGTAAAGATTGCTTCCAGTTTAGTAAAGAAACCGAGGGGGGAGGGGGAATTATTGGGGAACAGATGGGGGGGAGAGGAACTATGGGAACTATGGTGGGTGGGAACTGGGAAAGGGGAAAGCCTTTGGAATGTAAACATAGAATATAGAAAATAAAATTAAAAAAAAAATAAAACTATCCTTTTAGAACACTAAAAAAAAAAAAAAAAAAATTCAATGGCTAAGAAATACCTAATAAAAGCTGATTGGTCACAGCAAAATTGGGTTTTTGACCTGTACGACCAGGAATGGGTACAATCCTTTGTGTTGAGCATGTGGACTTTGTCTATAAATCACAAGCTCCTTGTCTTTTAAAGAGGGGATATGGACTCCATGGGAAGACCAGCAGAGCCAACTGATCTGGACTCTTGGAGCTCTCAGAGGCCGAGCTATCAACCACAGAGCGTGCTCAGACTGGACCTGAGCCTCCCTGCTCATGTAGCCTTCTCACGAGTGCCAAGGAACTGGAGCAGGGGCTATCCCAAAAGTTGAGCCTATCTGTGAGATATGTTCTACTAACTGGGCTGCCTTGTCTGGCTTCAGTGGGAGAGGAAGCACCTAGCCTTGAAGAGACATGAAGTGCTGAGGCTACCTAAGGGGTGTCCCCACCTGCTCAGAGGAGAAGGGGAGGGGGAGAGGGGAGGAGTGAGAGGGTTACGGGAGAGGGACAGCGAGTGGGATGTAAAGTGGACAAATTAAAAAAATAAAATTTAATTAAAAGTCTTCTACAAGATAATTAAAAAGTTCTCCAAAGGATTTTAAGATGTAATTTTAGGCAGTACCCATGGAATATTTTCAGAACAATCTTAAAAGGGAATATTTTGGGAAATTATCTAAAGATCCTGTGTAACAGTCTAGTGCAAGCTGCCCACTATTATCCATGTGGAACAATCATTATTTATTTAATACATTTTATTTAATGGCACAATAATCTTTGTAGGCTCTTTACCAGTAAGCTGTTTAAATGTTCCTAGACTGTATTTTGGACTTGTTTTGTTTTTTCTCATGAAGGGACAATTGATAGTGACTTATTCCTGATAAACAAAAATATTTAACAAAAATCACACTAACTAGGGAGCAGCTAACTAACTAGAAAATATTTAACTAACAACTAACTAACTAGTTCTGGCACAGCCCAGATAGCTGATGCTGTAGCAGTGGCAGTGGAGTCCCACCTGTCATCCCTTGGAACTCAGGTGTTGCTGCCCTCAGGTGACAGGCCTTGGGAACAAAGTGCTGACAGGCAGGACTTACAGCCTACAAGCTCTGGGTTCCCATCAGACTATGTGGGAGGAAAGTCTGAAGCATATATGGCTGGTCTGGAACTGGTGACTGTGGAGTCCATGTCTTCTCTCTCTGCCAAAATGTGTTTAGCAGAATATTCCTGTCTCTACCTCTTTCCTTTTTCCTTTCCTTTCCTTTCCTTTCCTTTCCTTTCCCTTCCCTTCCCTTTCCCTTACCCTTTCTTTCCTTCTTTCTTTCCTTCCTTCTTTCCTTCCTTCTTTCCTTCCTTCCTTCCTTCCTTCCTTCCTTTCCTTCCTTCCTTCCTTCCTTCCTTCCTTCCTTCCTTCTTTCCTTCTTCCTTTCTTCCTTTCTTTCTGACTTTTCATGGACTTCTTCATATTACTTCCTATGCATATAAAGCTGCAGAGCTGTCACTCTGAATATTTTATTTTTTTGAATCTTAACATTTCAAGTAGTATACAAAATGCTCTATCTCTGAGGATTGAGAACAATCCATATTAATTCTTACTTTCACTAAAGGTGTCTTAGTCAGGGTTTCTATTCCCGCACAAACATCATGACCAAGAAGCAAGTTGGGGAGGAAAGGGTTTATTGAGCTTACACTTCCACACTGCTGCTCATCACTAAAGGAAGTCAGGACTGGAACTCAAGCAGGTCAGGAAGCAGGAGCTGATGCAGGAGCCATGGAGGGATGTTCCTTACTGGCTTGCTTCCCCTGGCTTGCTCAGCCTGCTCTCATAGAACCCAAGACTGTCAGCCCAGGGATGGTACCACCCTCAAGGGGCCCTCCCCCCTTGACCACTAATTGAGAAAATGCCCCACAGATGCATCTCATGGAGGTGTTTCCCCAACTGAAGCTCCTGTCTCTGTGATAACACCAGTCTGTGTCAAGTTGACACACAAAACCAGCCAGTACAAAAGGTCACAACCCCTTTTCAGTGAGAGTACTCTGTTTCTCTAACCCCTAATTTATATCCAAAGATAGTCTAATCAACTCTATAACAATTATTATTATAAATGTATGCAGTAAATTAATACAGCAGCTCTTTTTTCTTTATTCTAGTCAGTTGCAGCTAGTTTATTCAAGCTAGATACAGGGAAACTAAGATTTATTTGCAAACTAAATGCACAATAACTAGGTATTACAATTCTATGCTAATCCTCTGATCAATCTCATCTTGCTACCTGCCTTCCAAAGTCCCACTGTATTTGCATTTAGGGCCTTCCATGCTACAGCTGAACTCGCATCTTCTCATCTTCCTTTGTCCTCATCACCAAAAAAGTCCTCTCCTCACTCTTTCCCAGAATCCTTTCTCCTCTGGAATGTCCTACCCTATTTTCTCTATTGCCTAGTTATTGATTTTTCCACATTTTATTGACAAGGCAGAGACTAAATAGTGATCATCATTTACATAAACCTCAGAGAGATGATTCTTCTTATTTTTTGATGTAGTCACTTCACATCCTGATCATTGTCCCCTCTCCTGGTCATCCCTCACAAAGTCCCTCCCTCCCCCTCCCCTTCTCCTCTGAGAGGTTCAAGACGCCCCCATATCCTCCCGCCATGACACATCAAGCATCTGCAGGGCTGGGCATATCCTCTCCTTCTGAGGCATCCCTACTAAGGGAAAATATTCCACAGACAGGCCACAGCTTTAGGGATAGCCTCTGCTCTAGTTGTTGGGGGAAAAGCTGCACATCTATAACATATATGCAGGGTGCCTAGGTCTAGCCTTTGTGTGTTCTTTGGTTGGGGGTTCAGTCTCTGAGAGACCCAAAGGGTCCAGGTTAGTTGACTCTATTGGTCTTACTGTGGAGTTTCTATCCCTTTGGGGGTCCTCAATCCTTCCTCCCGCTCTTTCATATGATTCACTGAGCTCTGCCCAATGTTGGCTGTGGGTCTCTGCATCTGTTTCTCTCAACTTGACAGTGGAGCCTCTCAGAAGACAGTTATGCTAGGCTTGGAACAGGAGATTCTTTTTTTTCCTCCTCCTCCTCCTCCTCTTCCTCCTCCTCCTCCTCTTTCTTCTTCTTCTTCTTCTTCTTCTTCTTCTTCTTCTTCTTCTTCTTCTTCTTCTTTCTTCTTCTTCTTCTTCTTGTTTTTTTTTTCCGAGACAGCCAGTGTAGGCCTGGCTGTCCTGGAACTCACTCTGTAGACCAGGCTGGCCTCGAACTCAGAAATCTGCCTGCCTCTGCCTCCCAAGTGCTGGGATCAAAGGCGTGCACCACCCCCACCCAGCATTAAAATACCATGTCTGGATTGAAAACAGATAGTTGGATAGAAAAAATGGTGTTTGAATAATGCAAAGGTAAGTTTTACACAGTATACAATAACATCATTCCTACAACCTTCTATAAGGGTGATATATTTCAGGTTTTGGGTGTCAGATGAAGGGGGCCCTTCAGGTGTCTGATAGAGAAAAGATGAGAATGAAACCTAGTGCAGATTGACTCAGTCAACCTGGATCAGAATTCAGGGAAGGTGATACCTCCAGATGTGTTGTTTAATTATCCGGTTTACTGGTTGCTGTTTTGTTGTTGTTGTTGTTGTTGTTGTTGTTGTTGTTATTTTTGTTTTTTTGCTTATGAAGTTGATAATTGTTCTTTTAATGTCTGAAATGAATTGTGTTGAGATTTGATGGGAATTGCATTGAATCTATAAGTTGCTTTTGGTTAGATGGCCACTTTCTCTATGTTAATTCTACCTGTCCATGGACAAGGGAGATCTTTCCATATTCTGATATCTTCCTCAATCTTTTTCTTCAATGAGTTGAAGTTCTTGTCCTATAGGACTTTCACTTGCTTGCTTAGAGTTACACCAAGATATTTTACATTATTCATGGCTATTGTAAAAGGTATTGTTTCCCTAGTTTCTTTCTCAGAACATTTATTGTTTGTATAAAGGAGTGTTACTAATTTTTTTTAGTTAATTTTGTATCCTGCCACTTTCCTGAACAGATTTACCAGCTATAGGAATTCTGTGGTAGAATTTTTGAGGATGACTATGTATACTATCATCTGCTAATAATGATACTTTGACTCCTTCCTTCCAAATTTATATTCCTTAATCTCCTTTAGTTGTCTTATTGCTCTAGGTAGAAATTCAAGTAGTATATTGATTAGATAGGGAGAGAGTGGATAGCAGTGTTTTGTTCCTGATTTAAATGAAATGGAATAATGCTATTTTTTCCATTTTATTTGATGTCAGTTATTGGCTTGCTGTATATTGCTTTATTATGTTTAGGTATGCACTCTGTATCCATAATCTTTGAGATTTTAACAAGAATGGATGTTGGATTTTGTCAAAGATTTTTTTATGCATTTGATATGATCATATGTTTTTTTCTTTCAGTTTGTTTATATAGTGGATTATGCTGATGGATTTCCATATATTGAACCATCCATCCATACTGGTGATATTTGATCATGGTGAATGATATTTTTATGTGTTATGGATTTGGTATAGGAGTGCTTTATTGAGTATTTTTACATCAATATTCATTAAAGAAGTCAGTCTGAGGTACCCTTCCTTTGTTGAGTCTGTGTGGATTAGGTATCAGGGTGACTGTGGCTTCATAGAATGAATTTGGTAATGTTTCTTCTATTTCAATTTTGTGGAATAGTTGAGATGGGTATTAGTTTTTTGTTTTTTGGTTTTTTTTGTTTGTTTGTTTGTTTTTTGTTTTTTTTGATGGCCAGGTATAATTCTGCACTAAAACCATCTAGCCCTCTGCTGTGTTTTTTTTTTTTGGGGGGGGCGGCATTGGGAGACTTTTAATGACTGGGTTATATGGCTGTTTAAAAAGTTTACCTGATGCTGATTTAACTTTGGTAAGTGGTATCTGTCTATAAAATCTTCCATTTCATTAATATTTCCAATTTTGAGGAGTTTAGGCTTTTGAAGTAAGATCCAATATTTCTGTGAATTTATTGTTTGTCTCTTCTTATGTCTCCCTTTTCATTTCTGATATTGTTTATGTGGATACTATCTCTCTGTCTCTTGGTTAGTTTAGCTAAGGGTTTGTCTATCTAAATGGTGACTTGATGTGAGACTGCCATTCAGGAACTACTGCACCATGTCCATGCCTTTAGGAATGAAAAGAATGAGTATATCCATACATATACACCAGAACTAGGTGGAAATCATGTTTTAAACCGTTGGTGAAGATTATATGGAGAAATGGAGGCAACAGAGGACTTTCCTCTCTCTCTCTCTCTCTCTCTCTCTCTCTCTCTCTCTCTCTCTCTCTGTGTGTGTGTGTGTGTGTGTGTGTGTGTGTGTGTACTTTGTATATGAAAAGTACATTGAGAGCTTTCCACAAACATAAGATAAGGTTTTCAGTGAAAATGAACAACACAATGCAATAAAATATCTATCTTTTCTCATACTAGCACAGAAAAAAAAAAACCAATCTTGGTTTAAGCAAATATTAAGCTTTATATTTTTAATCTGTATTAGTCCTCTGTATAAATTGTTTTGATCACGTTCACACTTATCCCAATTCTTCCAAATGCCACCCTCTATTCTCTACCTGCCTAACTTTCTGTGCTTTAAAAGCAGATATATCCAGAACAATTGGTGTTGCCCAAATATACATGTATGCATGATTTTTCAGGAATGTTGTCTGATTACTAGGCAGTATGCTCTTTGAGGAAATTGTTTCTCTTCCTATCCCAACAGCTAACAATTGTGAATAGTTCCACAACTATGGTACAATTTAGTGTCAAACTCCATTTTGCATGCAGAGATTTGGTATGGCATGGCCTTATACAGATATTGGGCATGCTGTTATAACCACTATGAATACACATATACAACTGCCCTGTTGTGCACAGAAAACACTATTTCCTTATATCCATACACCACCTCTAGTTCTTACCAACTTCCCACCATCTTTTCTACAATGATTCCTAAATATTTCAAGGAGGGGAAATGATGGAGACAACATGTTGAGAGATAAGCATAATCATGAGGTTTTTTTTTCTTCTCTGCACTTTGACTATTATGAGTCTCCAAGTTAGGTACCGTTTGCTACAAGTAGAAGCTTATCTGAAGAGGACTGAGAGATATATCAACCTACAGACAAAATATGCTGTAAGGAGTCAGTTTAATATTATGTTGGTTTAGTAGAGTAATAGTAATAGGTTCTTTCTTATGTCCTTAATGGTGCCAGTGGTGCCTTAATAGGTTTAAGCATGCAGAACAGGAATGAAATCCAATCTGAATGTGGTTGGTTGTTCACATACTGTTTATACCACTACTACACAAGTAGGCATGTACTGCCAGAGCTGTCATTGTTACAGTGCTCATGGTCACTGCTGGGTATGTCTGAGGATTACTTTGCTATTCAAAGAGTATAAATAGAACACACCTATACTGTGAAAGTTATCCACTATGGATGAATCTTCTATGTTTGTACCAGCTTTTTTCTTCTCTGTCACATTCTAGAAGGTTATAAAGAACAATGGCAATATCAATTCCTTATTTATTTATTTATTTATTTATTTATTTATTTATTGGATATATTCTATATTTACAATTCATTTCCCTTTTTCTGGTTCCCCACCCCCCAAAGTTCCCACATGCCCTTTTCCCTCCATCTGCTCCCTCATCCACCCCTTCCCACTTCCCTGTTCTTGTATTCCCCTACACTGATGCTTTGATCCTTTCCAGCACCAGTGTCCACTCCTTTATTCTTGTCAGACATTATTTGGTATTTGAATTGTGTCTTTGGTGTTCCAAGATTCTAGGCTAATATCCACTTATCAGTGACTGCATACCATGGGTATTCTTTTGAGACTGGGTTACCTCACTTAGTATGATGTTCTCCAGCTCCATCCATTTGTCTAAGAATTTCATGAATTCATTGTTTGTAATGGCTGAAGAGTACTCCATTGTGTATATATATCACATTTTTTGTATCCATTCCTCCACTGAGGGACATCTGGGTTCTTTCCAGCTTCTGGCTATTATATATAAGGCTGCTATGAACATAGAGGAGCTTGTATCCTTATTGCATGCTGGGGAATCTTCTGGGTATATTCCCAGGAGTGGTATGGCTGTGTCCTCCGGAAGTATCACGTCCAGTTTTCTGAGGAACCACCATACTGATTTCCAGAGTGGTTGTACCAGCTTGCAGTCCCACCAGCAGTGGAGGAGTGTTCCTCATTCTCCACATCCTCGCCAACACCTGATGTCTTCTGAGTTTTTAATCTTAGCCATTCTGACTGGTGTGAGGTGAAATCTCAGGGTTGTTTTAATTTGCATTTCTCTAATGACTAATGATGTTGAACATTTTTTAAGGTGTTTCTCAGCCATCCGAATTTCTTCAGGTGTAAAGTTTTTGTTTAACTCTGTGCCCCATTTTTGGATAGGGTTATTTGGTTTGCTGGGGTCTAACTTCTTGAGTTCTTTGTATACATTGCATATTAGCCCTCTGTCAGATGTGGGGTTGGTGAAGATCTTTTCCCAATTTGTTGGTTGCCGATTTGTCCTTTGCACAGTGTCTTTTGCCTTACAGAAACTTTGTAATTTTATGAGGTCCCATTTGTATATTCTTGCTCTTAGAGCATAAGCGAGTGGTGTTCTGTTCAGGAATTTTCCCCCTGAGCCAATGTCCCCAGTTTCTTTTCTATTAGTTTTAGTGTGTCTGGTTTTATGTGGAGGTCCTTGATCCACTTGGAGTTGAGCTTAGTGCAAGGAGATAAGAGTGGATCAATTCTCATTCTTCTGCATGTTGACCTCCAGTTGAGCCAGCACCATTTGTTGAAAAGCCTATCTTTTTTCCACTGGATGTTTTCAGCACCTTTATCAAAGATCAATGGGATGTGTGGGTTCAATTCTGGGTCTTCGATCCTATTTCATTGATCTGCCTCCCTGTCACTGTACCAATACCATGCAGTTTTTAACACTACTGCTCTGTCGTATTGCTTGAGGTCCGGGATATTGATTCCCCCAGAAGTTCTTTTACTGTTGATGATAGTTTTAGCTATCCTGGATTTTTTGTTATTCCAGATGAATTTGAGAATTGCTCTTTCTAACTCTATGAAGAACTGAGTTGAGATTTTGATGGGGATTGCATTGAATCTGTATATTGCTTTTGGCAAGATTGCCATTTTAACTATATTAATCCTGCCAACCCATGAGCATGGAAGATTTTTTCCATTTTCTGAGGTCTTCTTCAATTTCCTTCTTCAGAGACCTGAAGTTTTTGTGATATAAATCTTTCACTTGTTTGGTTAGAGTCATACCAAGATACTTTATATTGTTTGTGGCTATTGTGAAGGGTGTCATTTCCCTAATTTCTTTCTGAGCCTGCTTATCCTTTGTGTATAGGAAGGCTACTGATTTGCTTGAGTTGATTGTATAACCAGCAACTTTGCTGAAGTTGTTTATCAGCTGTAGGAGTTCTCTGATGGAGTTTTTTGGGTCACTTAAGTATACTATCATATCATCTGCGAATACTGATAGTTTGACTTCTTCCTTTCCGATTTGTATCCCTTTGACTTCCCTATGTTGTTGAATTGCTCTAGCTAGTACCTCAAGTACTATATTGAAGAGATATGGTGAGAGGGGGCAGCCTTGTCTAGTCCCTGATTTTAGTGGGATTGCTTCAAGTTTTTCTCCGTTTACCTTGATGTTGGTTACTGGTCTGCTGTAAATTGCTTTTACTATGTTTAGATATGGGCCTTGAATTCCTGTTCTTTCCAAGACTTTTAGCATGGAAGGATGCTGAATTTTGTCAAATGCTTTTTCAGCATCCAATGAGATGACCATGTGGTTTTTTTCTTTGAGTTTGTTTATGTAGTGGATTGCATTGATGGATTTCCATATATTGAAGCATCCCTGCATCCCTGGGATGAAGCCTACTTGATCATGGTGAATGATCGTTTTGATGTGTTCTTGGATTCAGTTGGCAAGTAGTTAATTTAGTATTTTTGAATCAATATTCATAAGGGAAATTGGCCTGTAGTTCTCTTCCTAACTTGGATCTTTGTGTGGTTTTGGTATCAGGGTAATTGTGGCTTCATAGAATTTGTTGGGTAGTGTTCCTTCTGTTTCTATTTTGTGGAATAATTTGAAGAGTATTGGTATTAGGACTTCTTTGAAGGTCTGATAGAATTCTGCACAAAAACCATCTGGTCCTGTGCTTTATCTGGTTGGAAGACTTTTTATGACCCCTTCTATTTCTTTGGGGGTTATGGGTCTGTTTAGATGATCTATTTGATCCTGGTTTAATTTTGGTATTTGGTATCTGTCTAGGAAATTGGCCATTTCCTCCAGATTCTCCAGTTGTGTTGAGTATAGGCTTTTGTAGTAGGATCTGATGATTTTTTTTAATTTCCTCAGTTTCTGTTGTTATATCTCCCTTTTCATTTCTAATTTTGTTAATTTGAATACTGTCTCTGTGCCCTTTGGTAAGTCTGGCTAGGGGTTTATCTATCTGTTTGATTTTCTCAAAGAACCAGCTCCTGGTTTTGTTGATTCTTTGTATGGTTTCCTTTGTTTCAACTTGATTGATTTCAGCCCTGAGTTTGATGATTTCCTGTCTTCTACTCCTCCTGAGTGAAATAGCTTCTTTTTGTTCTAGAGCTTTCAGGTGTGCCATTAAGTTGCTAGTATATGCTCTCTCCTGTTTCTTTTTGGAGACACTCGGGGCTATTAGTTTTCCTATTAGCACTGCTTTCATTGTGTCCCATAGATTTGGGTATGTTGTGCCTTCATTTTCATTAAATTCTAAAAAATCTTTAATTTCTTTCTTTATTTCTTCCTTGACTAAGGTATCATTGAATAGAATATTGTTCAGCCTCCCCATGTATGAGGATTTTCTGTTGTTTTTGTTGCTATTGAAGAACACTCTTACTCCATGGTGATCTGATAAGAGGCATGGGATTAGTTCGATCTTTTTATATTTGTTGAGGTCTGTCTTGTGACCAATTACATGGTCGATTTTGGAGAAGGTACCATGAGGTACTGAGAAAAAGGTATAGTCTTGCTTTAGGGTGAAATGTTCTATATATATCTGTTAAATCCAATTGTTCCAAAGTTTCAATGAATTTCTCTGTGTCCCTGTTTAGTTTCTGTTTTCCTGATCGGTCCATTGAGGATAGTGGAGTGTTGAGGTCCTCCACAATTATTGTGTTAGGTGCAATGTGTGCTTTGAACTTTAGTAAAGTTTCTTTTATGAATGAGGGTGCCCTTACATTTGGAGCATAGATGTTTAGAATTGTGAGTTCTTCTTGGTGGATTCTTTCTTTGACTAACAAGAAGTGACCTTCTGTGTCTCTTTTGATGACTTTAGGTTGAAAGTCAATTTTATCTGATATTACAATGGCTATTCCAGCTTCCTTCCTGCGACCATTTGCTTGCAAATTTGTCTTCCAGCCTTTTACTCTAAGGTAGTATTTGTCTTTGACTCTGAGGTGTGTTTCCTGTATGCAGCAAAATGTAGGGTCCTGTTTCCATATCCAGTCTGTTAGTCTATATCTTTTTATTGGGGAATTGAGTCCATTGATGTTAAGAGATATTAAGGAGTAGTGATTATTTCTTCCTGTCATTTTTAATGTTATTTTTGTTTTTGAGTGGTTATTTTCCTTTGAGTTTGATGGAAGAAGGTTACTATCTTGCTTTTTCTTGGGTGCAGTTTCCCTCCCTGTATTGGAGTTTTCCTCCTATTATCCTTTGTAGAGCTGGGTTAGTGGAAAGATATTGTGTAAATTTGGTCCTGTCATGGAATATTTTGATTTCTCCATCTAAGTTGATTGAGAGTTTTGCTGGGTATAGTAGTCTTGGCTGACATTTGTGTTCTCTTAGGTCTGCATGAGGTCTGCCCAGGATCTTCTAGCTTTCATGGTTTCTGGAGAGAAGTCTGGTGTGATTCTGGTAGGTCTTCCTTTATATGTTACTTGGCCTTTTTCTCTTACTGCCTTTAATATTCTTTCTTTGTTTAGTATGTTTGGGGTTTTGATTATTATGTGACGGGAGCTATTTCTGTTCTGGTCCAGTCTGTTTGGAGTTCTGTAGGCTTCTTGTATATTCATGGGCATTTCTCTCTTTAGGTTGGGGAATTTTTCTTCCATAATTTTGTTAAAGATATTTGCTGGCCCTTTAAGTTGTAGATCTTCACTCTCATCTATCCCTATAATCCTTAGGTTTGGTCTTCTCATTGTGTCCTGGATTTCATGGATGTTTTGGGTTACAAGCCTTTTGCATTTTGCATTTTCTTTGACTGTGGAGTCAATGGTTCCTATGGTATCTTCAGCATCTGAGACTCTTACTTCGATCTCTTTTATTCTGTTGTTGATATTTGCATCTATGTCCCCTAATTTCTTCCCAAGGTTTCCTATCTCCAAAGTTGCGTCTTTTTGTGATTTCTTAGTTGTTTCTACCTCTGTGTTCAGATCTTGGATGGTTTTGCTCAGTTCCTTCATTTGTTTGTTTGTGTTTTCTTGCAATTCTTTAAGGGATTTTTGTGTTTACTCTTTCATGACTTCTTCCTGTTGTTTCAAGTTCTCCTGCATTTTTTAAGTGATTTTCTCATTTCCTCTTTATTGGCTTCTGTCTGTTGGTCCATATTCTCCTGGAGTCTTTAACCGATTTTTGTGTTTCCATTGTAAGAGCTTCTACCCTATTGATGTTCCCCTGCATTTCTTTAAGAGATTTGTTTATGTCTTTTTTGTGTTCCTCTAGCAGCATCATGACCAGTGCTTTTATATCCAACTCTTATTTTTCTGGTATGTTGGGGTGTCCAGGACTTGCTGTGGTTGGCGAATTTGGTTCAGATGGTGCCATATTGCCTTGATTTCTGTTAGTAACGTTCCTACATTTGCCTATTGCCATCTGTTTATCTCTGGAGTTAGTTGGTCTTATTGTTACTGGTTGGAGTTTGAAGCTCCTGTGAACCTGGCCTTTGGCCCTGCTGTAGCAGAGGGTGTCTGTACTCCTGACCCTAGCCTCCAGTCGTCCACAGTGACCTGAGGCAAGACGACGGCCTTGCTGCAAGCCCAGGTAGCCAGACCCCACTGGTCAGCAACAGCCACATCGAGCTGTAGGTGCCCAGATCTCCCACCGAGCTCCTCTGGCTTTGTGCACAGGCAAGAGCCTGACTGGGTAGTCTATTCTAGGCTAGGTCTCAGTCCACGCACTTGAGCGCAGCTGCCAGCTGTCCTCAGTGACCCGAGGCAAGATGGTGGCCTTACTGTAAGCACAATGAGCTGGTCCCCAGCGGTCAGCCACAGCCGCAGAGCTGTAGGTGCACAGTCCTCCCACTGAGCTCCTCTGGCTCTGGGTGCTGGCAAGAGCCTGAAGGTGTAGTCTATGCTAAGCTAAGCTAGGTCTCTGTCCATGCACCTGACCCCAGCTTCCAGCAGTCCGTGGTGTCCTGAGGCAAGATGGCAGTCCCGCTGGAAGCCCGGTGAGCGGGTCCCCAGCAGTCGGCAACTGCTGCTGAGCTGTAGGTGCACAGA
This sequence comes from Apodemus agrarius, assembly GCA_964023405.1. NCBI lineage: Eukaryota > Metazoa > Chordata > Mammalia > Rodentia > Muridae > Apodemus > Apodemus agrarius. Next base: position 2,008,042 of record OZ030005.1, on the reverse strand, counting down.
TCTCCTACCATGCTCCTCTGGCTCTGGGTGCTGGCAAGAGCCTGAAGGGGTAGTCTATGCTAAGCTAAGCTAGGTCTCTGTCCATGCACCTGACCCCAGCCGCCAGCAGTCCGTGGTGTCCCGAGGCAAGATGGCACCTCGCTGCAAGCCCGGCGAGCCGGTTCCCCACCAATTCCTTTTTTAAAAAACTTGGCCAATTTTTAATTCTGAATCTACAAAGGGTTATATTGGTAGTGATTGTGATTTTTAAATGTTCTATTTTGTTTTGCTGTTTCAAGTAGCTTGGGCCTCATAAGGTAACGTAGAGTTGCCTCAAGCTCACTATTTTCTTTAGACTTGCCTCAGATTCACAGCAATCCTCCTGTCTCAGCCTACAGAGTGGCATAATTAATGTCCTGCAGCACTATAAGAGACAGTCTTAAATTTTCAACAAATTCCTCTCTAAATGATACCTTATGTAGACTTCTGCTATCTGGGAAATCATGGAAACAATTAATCTCAATAACCCATCCAATTCATATGATCCAACTATTTAGGATCATAGGATCACTATTTGTTTAGACACAAACAAAGGCTTCAATTTTCTTCCGGAAACATAAATTAGTATAAAGGTAAAGTGGGAGAAGGAAAAATGATGAGAACTACTTAAATTTTAAAAATCATAGTCGGACACCTCTCAGTTTTATACTGAATAAAATTGCTTATTGCCATTGATTTCAGTGTTCTTGGTCCTTATTTAAATTATTTCCTTTGTTTTGGAGGACAAAGTAGATTTGTCTTCTCTAGATTATGATTTTTTTTTCTCATAGATATACAATACTGAAATTCTAAGCATGTCTTACTCATGTAAGTTAGAAAAATATTGACCCCATGCTGGATAATATTGTAAGACCTGGAGAACCCACCTAAGTTGTGACAGTCTTCAAAAATTTCATTATTTGCCATTATCTGCCAGGAGGCATTGTAGTATCTATGTCATAGTAATGTGAAGATACAAAAACATTCGCAGAAGTTAACTCCAATTGAATTTAATCTCTTGCCACTGGGATGACCTACATGATTTTATCAGTGTAATTTAAGAAGCCATTGAATTACTTATCTTTGCTAATTTTTTCATTTTTGTGACAAAAAGAAAAACAACTTCAGGTGGGAAGGGCTTGTTTTAGCTTGAGGTTTGAAGGTGCAGTCTATTATTGCACGGAAAGCATGGGATCAGAAGGCTGAGGCAGCAGATCACTTTGTAACTGTAGTCAGCAAAGACAGATGCATGCTGGTTCTCAATTTTCCTCATTGTATTCAGCCCAGCACTTTTAACCAATGGATTAATTGTTATGAAGAATTAGATTGAGTCTTCCTACTTCTATTAACCCAACTTAGAAACTCCCTCAAAGATATATCCAGATGTTTGGTTTTTAGGTTATTCTAGATCCTGTCAAGTGGAATATCAACATTAACCATTATGTTATCTAATATAATCTAGTCCAGAATAAGGGTTAGACATCTATAAAGAATAAAGGAATATATGAATATATTAGTGAATGAGAATCAGCAGAAGATATGATATATTGAGAGACTTTAAACATATCTTTTCAATGTTAAGGAAAAGAGAGTGTGGAGACAAAGTTGGCATTACTCATGGATAGGATGGTACAACATACAGAGAAATATTTGTAGAAATGTAGAAGTTACTGTCCACACCTGTGCATTGTCTCACACTGTCATAGCGAATAATAGCTTCCAAGCAATTGAGTAGCAGATGGTAGTGGTACACAGCAGGATTTGGATGGCTAGGAATGCCTCTGACTTCAAGTGGAACTCTGAGAAAAAATGGCTACTGGTAATGGGAATAGGTGTCTCTTGACTCTTCTTCCCATAGAGGTGTCTTGAAGTGCAGCCATGGGGCCAGACCATGAGATCAGAGACAAAAGATCAGTGAAGCTTAAATATGAATAGATGCAAGGAAATTGGATTTTTCTATGATCTTTTTCTGTATCATTCAGTTGCAGCGGTGAGACAAGAGTTTAATCTGTGCCTGCACAGATTTTTATATATCAACAGCTACTTGGATGTCTGAAGGCATAAAAATTCTTTAGTACATAATGACCCCCTAATTTATGAGCATTTTGAATGAAAATACAAAGATATCTTAATATTGTAAAATCACTTAACCAGCATTATGATAGCTCTAACAGCTGATGGTGCTTCATTTGCATGGTGGACTTGCTTAATAAAACTTTGCAATGGGTTAGTCTAAAGTTCAATCATGACTAAAAGACCATTTAATTTATCACAACACACAAGTGAACAAGTTAATTTACCTTCTGATACAGCAGGATAAATGATTCTTGGAAGTGGATCGATTATTACTTATAAGGATGAAGGGGCAAAATGTAGGGAAGCATGTGTCTACGAATGTAAATATGTTTATTAGCCACAGCCTTGGATTGTCAAATACAACGGTATAGATAACTAGTATGAAGGACATTGAGTAGGAGAAGACAAAGGAGCACACAAGGATCAAGATGATTTTTGTGGCTTTGTCTTCAGGGGACATGCTGAGGGAATGCTGGGGACTGTGGATATACTGTAGCTGACTCTTGTGCCTATAGAGAATTCTCACCATGGAGACACTGGCCCAGACCATGAGACTCAAAAACAGACCATCAGTGAAACAAAGCAAGAATAGATGTAGTACAGTTACAGTATTGCCCAGGGGGAATGCAGAGCAGTATCCCAACTTGATTTTTCTGGTGAAATTTTTGTTAGTGTTTGGTCCAATCACATGGATCGCTGCCCTGATGTTTAGAAGGAGATGCACAAGCCAGCTTAGAGAGCAGAACTGAATCATGCACTTGGACAAGGAGTGTGCAAGTGTCAGCCAGCTGGAATGGTTCAGGTTGATTGTGATTGCTTGGAAACAACTCAAGAGGCAGGTGCACTGCAGGGAAACACCCCGAGACACTCTATTACTGTAGAGAATAAGTTTACATAGGAGGTCATCCATGAGATACTGCAACCCAAGCTGTACCATTATATGAGGTATTGCTCTTGAGATAATAACCAAGGCATTGGCTAAAGTCAGATGCTTTAATATGTGGTCTTTGGTCATCAATCTTTTTCCAGTGATTACAGACATGGCATAATGAAGAAGAATTGACGAATTGCCAAGGATCCCCACAGCAGTTTGAGAAAAGAACAAAATCCCCATTGGCACGTTCTCAGGAATCATGTTCTTTTTACCTGAGGCAAACAAATTTAACAACATCAGTACAACCAGTAAGAAAACAGTAATATGTGTATTAATTTATTGTAGCTTAAACTGTATCCTTGTCTCATCAGGCTGAATGTCTGTTTTATGGCTCGTTACCCAATCAATAAAGATAAAATTCCATGGTCAAACCCATTTTCGGTTATCAAATGTAGGAGTAAAGTAAAGGCTGTAAATTAGGACTCATCATTTTCATATTTCTTATAATGCTTGATAGTCTTCAGAGTTCTTCAAATGCTTTTGTTCTAAATTAAAACCAAATAGACACTTCTACCGTTTCTGAAAGAATTGAGTGTATTTATGCCAACATACACTTAATTAATTTCTATAATGTACTCCTAAAACACAGACATGGAAGTTAAGTAGTCTACCCACAGACAGGAAAATCTGTAAGGAAAAGGAAGGCAAGCAAGCAAAAGATGGGCTGACATAAATAAAAAATTAGTAGGACATTCTTAAAATTTAAATCTGACAAAAATCCTTACTAGCATCATGTTATTAAGAAAATATGATAGTTGATATTCATATATCCATAACTTAAAAAGAGCAAAATGTTTTCTTGATATAGGTCTCTGATGTTTTCTCAGAAGACATAAAATAAGAAGTTTATAAGTAACTTTGGGTCACCCATCTAGAAAATATTAGCCATATTCCACACAGTGTCATCAGATGCCAAGTGTCTATCTGAATGTGGAGCCTCACCTATGTAGAGTTATTATAATGACATGCCGGTGCACATTATAATGTTAGTCTCACTAGAATGTGAAGAAATCATATATAATGTTACCAAGATGGTTCTAACAGTCAGTTAAAGATAAAGAGTGAGTAATTATACTCCAAAGGCTAGGGTTAAAATTGTATCAATGTTTACACAACTATGAATTTGAGAAAACAGCAACAAATTCTAAAAGATAAAGATGGAATAAAAGGATAGACGGAGAAGGCTCCAGAGGGAGACTATGAAAATCAGAATGTTTCGTGTTAACATCTTTGAAACAGGAAGGCCAATCCAAGTCCATCTCCCTAACCAGCTAAGGAACATCTCTGCCCTGAGCTAGCAGGTGCTATTCCTTGACAGGATTCTGAGAAGGAAAGTCCAGGGGATCAGAAGATAGGGAAGGTGGGCTTAGGAGGTCTTGTGCAAGCTCTGTCCTATATCCAGATAGGTTATTAAAAAGTACAGCAATGGGCATGCTGCTGGGAGAAATAACCAGAACTAGTAGGTATTTGGGGGGCAGGTGGAAACGGTGCAATGGAAAATCCTTGGAACTCACTAGAGTAGCTCTAGCAGATCCCAGTCGTGGGGGACAGAACCTGATCAGGCTGTCTCCTGCAAGCAGGCCAGGCCTCGAGTGGAGGCTTTGGGACAGCAACCCAGCTACAAAACCTTCAATTTATAATACAAAACATAAAATTTATCCCTCTTGCAGAATGTCCTGGGACTGGAGACTATTATAGTCATTAAAAGAGACCAAAGAGACATCATTCAGCAACTGATGGGATCAGATGCAGAATCCCACAGCCAAATATTAGTTGGAGCTTAGGGAGTCCTGTGGAGGGGGGACAGGAGGGATCAGGGGAACTAGAACAGTCAGGAACACACCTTGGGAACAGGCCCACAGAATCAACTGACCAGAACCAGGAGCTTGAGAGATCAGGAAACCTTCAGGGTTCTGACCTAGGTCTTCTCCATATATGTACAGCCGAGTAACTTGGGGTTCCTGTGGAAATCCTAACAGTGAGAGTGAGAACTATCCTAGATTCCTTTGTTTACTTATGGGATTCATTTTTCCCTGCTGGTTTGCCTTGTCCAGCCTTGAAGTGAGGGTTATGTGCCTAGTCATATTTTATCTTATTATGTCCTGTTTGAGTGATATCGTAGGGAGGCCTGCTCTTTTGTGAGTGGATGGGGGAGGCTAGTGGAAGGTGAGGAAGGGGAAACTGCAGTTGATATATAATATATGAGATAATAAGTAAGTATATAAATAAATAAATAAATAAATAAATAAGTAAGTAAGTAAATCAGCTCACCACAGAACTGTTGAAACTTTCTAAGGAGTCAATGAAGTATATAAGACTGGAGAAAAGAATAAATAAAGACATTTCCATCAGCTATTCAAAAAGCTGGTAATGGCAAGATTCATAATGGAATTCATCAAAGAAATATGATTACTGAGTCAGTGAAAAACTATACATATTACCAACCAGTTTAAGAAACGCTCATTCCTTGCGGAAGAGTGGAGGATAGAAGTGAACAAGTCGCAGGGGTCAAGGACACAACAAGAAGATCTGCAGAACTAATCTGGGACCATGGGGGAAATCACAGAGACTGGGCCACTAACCAGGGAGCCTGCAGGAGCTGGATCATATGCCTTACAGAGACTGTCTTAGTCTGTTCTCTGCCACTGGATCCCTCCCCTACCCAGATGGACTACCTGGTTGGGACTCAGTGGGAGAGACTGTGTCTAGACTTTCTGACACTGGCTGGCCCAGGGTGGGGTGGTACCCAAAGGGAGTGTCCCTTCTTTGAGAAGAAGGGGAGAGGGTAATGGGAAGAGGGAATTTTAAAGGTGGGATTGGAAAGTGAGTGAGGGGATATAAAGTAAATAAAAATAAAAAAATATGTAAAGAAAATACGCTGACATGAAATTGGTTGTTAAAGGGATTCCTCTGTGGATATTTCAGTCTCTTCTAGTATACATGTTTTTCTGAGAATATATAAAGATTCTGAATGTCCTAGGAAAATAGCAAGCAACTTAAATGTTCATTTAACTTCACAAGAATGGAAAAGCACTCTTTCTCCTTCATCAAACAATGTAAGAGATCCTCTACTTGAACTTCAGTAACATTGATCCTAGAGAGCAGACATTATCAAAGTTGATATAATGTTATAACACAAGGGAAATGTAAATAGATACAAGTCTCTGTCTTATTTTCAAAAATTAATTTATTAAAGTTATCTTTAAAAAGTACAGGATCTTATATGCTGTTTTGGGGGGAGAAATGGAATGCTGCCAGCAGGAAGCTTATCAAGTAAAGTTGCACAAGGGGAGCACAGGTTATCTCAAAGGCATTGTAAATAAAAGCACACAGTGTTCGTGGACAGATAACTCCAGATTTTTCAGTGGGATAAAACAAGTTCCTGATAACCATAATATTTACTCCTCTGATGCCCTGGTCCCAGCTACAGACTAGAACCAAGTCCCCTCTTCCACACAGAATTAGATCCTTTTTCTTTTTCATAGGGGCTTCTGAGAAGTCATAGACCAGTCTAGTTAGCAGTGCATCTTTTCATCATGGTGCCATGAATACATGGGCATTAAGAGATTGCAGTGTGCAAAGGTGTCCCTGATAGTCCCTGTAACAGAAGACACTTCTAGTGGCTTTCTCTACCTTTCTTCTACTCTTATAAGTTAATATTAAGTCATGTACTTGTTTGATAAAAGTTCTGTGGTTAAGAGCAGTTGTGAAGTAGGAAGAGAGCAATTGAAAGCAATGTATAAAACAAGAGATAACTGCCAGGCTCTTGAGCAATGCTGGAAAAAGTAATAGATACTATATTCAAACAAGACAGCTCCAATGTGTCAAATTTCATGATAATGCTATGTTGGGTTCACTTCTTTCATCTGTCTATAATGAGTAATAATCAGTTCATTCAACAAAGGTAAGATATGAAGTGGTGATGGGACTCCACACACAAAACACTTTGTTAGTAGCCTCAGTGTGAAATCTCTTCAGCAATGTGAAGGAAAAATGAGAAAATATCCAAAAGAGAAAATGTACACTAGATCAACTCTCTAAAATACTTCAATGGAGAAGTTTCCATAAATTCATTTTGCAAAAGCAGAAAAGTGTCTCTCAATCTGAATATCAAGAGTTCGAGAAGCCTTGTCTGTACTCATAGTGGATTTACAGAGGGGAAGGACTCAGAAACAGCAGTTCCCAGAATTCCATGTGGACCTGCTCCATTTGCAGTGCTCCTCACTTGAGCCTGACTCTATCCAGTCGATGATGTAGTTTCTGAGGCTCTGAAATTGACAGGACTATACCTCACTTTTTTTTTACCTGACATCTGAGCTCATGTTCTAAAATCCCTGGAGTTTCAGACTACATTATGAATGGTCAAAACCACACCAGTCAACAGTGAATTTTCTCATTTGGATTTCAATCAAGACTTCTCTTCACAAATCTCACAGTGGGGTGCTAAGGATAATAGTAACTATGTTTCCCCTGCACCCCCTAAACAGATGCAGAAGGGTATTTATTGCCTCAAAATTTCCAAAAGTAACTGAAATAATTCTCTGTTGAAACATGGGAATTCGGGCTCAGTCTGCAAGGAGAAGAACAGCCAATCCCTGCGTGTGAGCCATGATGCTCAGTGAACACACTGTCCATTCAGTCACACAGAAGTGTCTAGGTTAAAGCATTTATTTCTTAAAGAAAAAGTATCTCTTTTAGTTACATAAAAGATTTTATGAGGCCATTATTGGCTTACATACTTATGATTTTCTGATTAGTAATGGGGGCTGGAGAGATGAGTCATGCCAGTTAGAATGACTAAAATAAAAAACTCAGGGGACAACAGATGCTAGCAAGAAGGTAGAGAAAGAAGAACATTCCTCCAGTGCTGGTGGGATTGCAGGCTGGTAAAACCACTCTTTGGTGGTTCCTCAGAAAATTGGGCATAGCACTACCTGAGGATCCATCTTTACCACTCCTGGGCATATATCCAGAAGATGCTCCAACATGTAAGGACACATTCTCCACTATGTTCATAGCAGCCTTATTTATAATAACCAGAAGCCAGAAAGAACCCAGGTGTCTCTCAACAGAAGAATGGATACAGAAAATGTGTTACATTTATACCCTGGAGTACTGCTCAGCTATTAAAAACAATGAATTCACAAAGTTCTTAGGCAAGTGGATGGAACCAGAAAATATCATCCTGAGTGAGGTAACCCGATCATAAAAGAACACACATGGTATGTACTTGCTGATAAGTAGATATTAGCCCAAATGCTTAGAATATACAATATCCAATTAACAGACTGTGTGAAGCTCAAGAAGAAGGAAGACCAAAGTGTGGATTCTTTGGTCCTTCTTAGAAGGAGGATCAAAATATTCGTGGCTCTCAGCCATGTTGACTGGGCATAGGGTGCCCAATGGAGGAACTAGAGAAAGGACCTAAGGAGTTGAAGAGGTTTGCAGCACCATAGGAGGAACAATAATATGTATCACCCAGAGCTCCCAGGGACTAAACTACCAACCAAAGAGTACACATGGAGGAACCCATTGCTCCAGCTACATATGTAGCAGAGGATGGCCTTTTCAGACATAAATAAGAGGAGAGGCCATGGGTCCTATGAAGGCTCAATGTGCCAGTGTAGAGGAATGCCAGGTCAGGAACGTGGGGGGCAGTTCTTAAGCAGGGGAAGGGGATGATATAGGGGGTTTTCAGAGGGGAAGTGAGGATAGGGGGGTACCATTTAAAATGTAACTTAAGTAAATATCTAATTAAAATATTTAAAAAAGAGCTCTTGATGCTTTTTTAGAGATTCTGGGTTCTATTCACATCATCCACATATGATGGCTCACAGCTGCCTCTAACTCTACCTCCAGGTAAAATCTGGTACTCCTGGGCTCTACTGGCTCCAGCACATTCATACCCACAAACAAACATATGTACGAAGGAAGGTTATTTAAAATAATAAAAATAAATCCTAAAAGAAGGATTAGTATTTTTTCCAATAGGAGAGAAGAAAAGGAGCAGAACTTTATGCCTAAAATGATAATGTGGGTGTGGGAATGATGGCTCTATAAGTAAGAATGCTTAGGGCAAGATTAGCACCTGAGTTTAGATCACAAAACCTGAACATCATTGCTGAGTGTTTCTGGTCACCAGCTTACACACACACACACACACACACACACACACACACACACGATTCAGACAGAGACCTTCCTTCAAGAAATAATGCAGACAGGGATACAGGAAGGCACCAAGCACTTTTCTGTCCTCTGCATGCACCACATGTGTATCCACATTCCTATTACATTATTTATCATCTCATCTGATATCTATCTATCTATCTATCTATCTATCTATCTATCTATGCAGATGTTTTTGTTTACACAAACACAACATGTACATAAATGTGTGTGGGGAGGTATCACAAGACAGGAAGAAGCTTTAGAGCTTGTGGGAGGTATTGGTTTGTAGAGTGGGAAAGACAGGAGATAGTCTATCCTTTGCCTACAGGAAATAGCTCCTATTTCATGTGAAAACCCCTTTTAGGATTTCACTTCACTACTTAGCAATAGTGACTCTCCCATATTTCCTTCCACCTGTAGATCACTTGGTATAAAGAGAAAATGTACTTACCGTGTACTCTGTGAAACAACAGTTGAATAGCACTGTAGTAAGGCATCGACTTTGTCTTGTTGAGATGAGACTATGGTCCCTCACTTACAGATTTATTATTCTTGCTTTTCCTCCTCACAGGAACTGTGACTTTCAACTCTAGGTCCATGACAACATCTGCATCAGTAACTTTGCTTCAATTGCCTGTGACGAAGACATGCAGATTAAGAGCAAATCCACAGAAGTAATTATGAAAAACTTTTTGAGAGTCCTTGGAGTACACAATATGTCAAAAGGAGAGCCACACAAGTTTCATTCCCAGGAAGTACAAAGCACTTACATGGTTCTGTCTGGATTTGAGCAGACCCGACAGTATTTCCTTAACACCTAATATCTTTGGAAATTTCAGAAGTTACATACAGCATTAAGGGACATTAAAATTAGAGATTCCATGGATCCTTTATATCTAACTTCTTTGAAGTGTCATTCTGTAGGTTCTTTTTGCTTGTTCATTTGTGTTGCTTGTGTCCATTTATCTTTGTGTCTAAAGAAAGTCCATTGCATATATTCACAACTATGTATGTGAACAGATGTTGTATAGACTCCAATTTTTGCCTATTATGAGTGAGGCTTCTTTGACCTTTCTCAAAAATTGATTCTAATACAATGTGCATGTAGTTTAATGGCATAATTTTAAGAAAGAATCATTAGATTTTTGAAGTTTATTTTTATTTAATATATTTTATTACTTTGAAATTTCAAATATTATATGTACAATGTGGTTTAATCATGTCTACCCACTCCCCTTTTCCTTGATATGTGTTTTACAATAAATCTCCCTTCCTATTTCACAACGGTTGTTGGTTGGTCCTCTGTCTTTAACACCACCCATCAAGTCCAATTAGTGCTGCTTATATGCTCATGGGTCAGTCCATCTAATATGGCTTGACAATGTATCAGTTTTCAAACACCCAATGAAAAGCAACTCTCCTGTTCTCAGCACCCATAGCCTGCCAAGATCTCCCTATTAGGAGTAACTCCTCCCCTACCCATGCTGGAATATGCCAGTAAATATTGGAATAATTTTGCATAGTCATGGTGTGGCTACTTATAGTAGCTCATAAGGCAGAAGACATGTTATACACAGAAGAGAGCATTTTAAAGCATTCCTCATATCTTCTAATACTTAACCTTTTTTCTGTTTCTTCCTATATGACATGTCCCCTGAACTCAAAGGGAAGGATATCTAAGGCTGAGGACTTAAAATCACTCATTTAGTGCTTGGCTAGTTCTGAGTTTGCAGTAACCAGTGCCTACTACAAAAGAAGCTTCACTGACAAAAGTTAAGTATAGCACAACTCTATGAATATAAATACTCATATTTAAAAGACTAGTTGGCCAATTGAACCTTTAGCCAAATAGTTAAAGAAGGTTATCCTATAGGGCCTATGATGTCTCAAGCCTTGGGGATTTGACAAGATTTACAGGGACAGCATGACTTCCTTCTTGAGACACATGCCACAGATTCAATCCGAAATTATCTGGTTAGTCCAGTAATAGCCGTGCTAATACCATACCACTGGACACATCTTGTTTAGGTAGGTCATTATTGTAGCCTGCAGGATCTAGTGCTGAATAAGACCATCTTAATTAGGGGTTTATTGATGTGAAGAGACACCATGACCATGGCAACTCTTATAAAGGAAAACCTTTAATTGGGGCTGGCTTACAGACCAGAGGTTTCGCCCATTATCATGATGGGAGGAAACACAGTAGCCTGAAAACAGACTTGATGATGGGCAAATTCTCCATCCAGAATGGCAGGCAGAAGGAAGGAAGAGGGGGCCAGACTGGCCAGACTTGAGCTTCTGAGACCTGAAAGTCTGCCCCCAGTGATCAACACGGCCACACTTCCTTATAATGCCACTTCTTATTACCAAGCATTCAAACACGTTGAATTGGGATCATTCCTGTTCAAACAACCACATTCAAGTCCCTAGCCCTATAAGCTTGTAATCATAAAATAATGCATAAATACATTTCAGTTCAACTTCAAAAGTCTTCAGAGTCTACTTAAAAGTCCAAAGTTCTAAGTATCTTCTGAAATTCATGTACTCTCTTAACTGTGATACTCTGTCAATCAAAGTTAAAAGGCAGATCACATACTTCCAACATATAATGGCACAGGGTGTACACCTATTCAAAGGGTAGGAAAAGGAACATAGTGAGGAAATATTAGACTAAAGCAAGACTTAAAAGCACATGGGCAACTCCAAACTCTTCACCTCCATGTCTGATATCAAAACACTCTTCAGATGTCTACCTCCTTTTATTTTTGTTGACGGCAACGTACTTCTTTATCCCAGAATGATCATGATGGCAGAGAAAGGGTTGGATTGTTGTGGTGTATAATACTGCTGTCTTTTTGATATCATACGGCCACTGGACTCACAGCAGCTGTGATTATCTATGAAAATTCTCCAGGGGAATGAGCCTGTAAAACCTCCTGAAATGTAGCAGGAAAATTTACATGATCTCTCTCTCTCTCTCTCTCTCTCTCTCTCTCTCTCTCTCTCTCTCTCTCTCACACACACACACACACACACACACACACACACACACACACATATATATATATGCTGGCACAATGGTCTTACCCTTAAAAGTTATTCTTTAGCCATTCTTCTGTAAGCAGCCCTAATGACCATTATTGAATCACACACAAAAGTAAGACACAAAGGTAAAAGAGAGGTTAACTAGGAACAAGAGAACAAATCAAATATTGGAGAGGAAGAAGAGGGTTTAATGTAGTGATGAATATGATCGAAATATATTATATACACATCTAAAAATGTCATAATGAAACCAATATTTATGGACATGTAGTATTTACTAATATAAACATGAAAGAACTGAAGATTAAACAAAAATAAAATTAAATAAATAACTAGATATACTATAGCTCAGAATGAGCAATTGGGGCAATAAATTGATGTTTTCCTAATAATTTTTCTAATATATAAAAGCTTAAATTTCAAAAAGGGTTTCACAGAAAATCATACTGTAATTCATAAGTTATTACAACAAAATCGAAATCAGATAAATGCTTTCCAGAGTGTGTACCTAGAGAGGAGCTATGATTAAGTGGCATTAGTAATTCCTTGACTCTGAAAGCCTAATCAGTACATTAGAATGTGTGTAAGATATAAATACATCCAAATATGATCTTCTCGTTTTGTTCTTTTGTACATCTGTGGTATGTGAGAGTGTGGGTGCTTGTGTGGCATGGTGTGCATTTTATTTTCAGAGAACGACCTACACTGTCTTTCATTGCCTTCTATATGCATCATTTGAGGCGTTTTGTTTTGTTCACTGCTGAGTGCAGCAGGATAGTTGGCCACCAACCTTCTAGAGACTCAGTCTCATTCCCAACTCTGCAGAAGGCCTTCTATACTCAGTCACTGCCCTCATGCCTAGAGGAAAAGTCATCCTGGTGAGATGACATTATTCCCTACCTCCTGTAGACCTTCTCAAACCAGCCCCATAAATAATTTGCATTTATAAGAATCACCTCCCAACACCCAGAAGTACATTTCACCCAGACCCACCAGTAGCCACACCTATCAGAACCCCAGAAGAACTTGCTACTGGAAAACACACAACTACCACACCCTCCTAAGACCCAGGGATGACTACAGAAACCAAGTAAAAAAACCTACAGAACAAAGAAAAGACCTGATGTCAACACATAGAATTACAATTTTCCCAATCCCATATACCTTGGTCACAGAGTAAAACACAATAACAGCCAGGTTAATGTGGATCTACCAGAGCACAGTAATCCTGTTACAGCAAGTCCTGTGTATTCCAACACAATGAAACAAAAAGATAAGAATTCAAAACAGCTTTTATGGACATACTAGAGGTCCTTAAAGAAGAAATGAATAATTTCTTAAAGAAATTTTTAAAAACACAAACAATTCCTGGAAGGAAATTGAGATATGAAAGTGGAAATAGAATCAGTCAAGAAAATCTGAACTGGAGGAAATCTTGAAATGAAAAATTTAGAAATTTGAAGAGGAAACTCAGAGGCAAATTTCACCTATACAATACAAGATATAAAAGAGAATATCAGGCCCTGAGATGAAATGGATAATATATTGGTCATGAAAATGTTAAATATAAAACAAATGTTGACAAAAAAGCATCCAGCACCTGTGGGTCACTATGAAAAGGCCAAACTTAATAATAGGAATAGGTAAAGGGGAAGAAAAACATGTTAAAGGAACAAAAATATTTTCAAAAATTGATATAGGAAATTTTACTTAACCTAAAGGTAGAGATGCCTCGTAAAGTCCAACAAATTGGCAGGCCCAGAAAAGAAAGTCCCCTCTCATATAATAATTAAAACACTTGATATGCAGAACAAAGAAGGAATGTAGGAAGCTTCAAGGAAATGAATATAAGCAACATATAAAGGAAGAACAATAGAATTAGACCTGATCTCTGAATGGAGACTCTTTAGACAAAGGGACCTGGACAGATGTGCTACCAAGTTTAAGAGACCACAAATACCACCCATATTACTATACCCAGGAAAACTTTCAGTCATAACACATGGAGAAAATAAGACATTCCATGATGAAAACAAAATTGAAGAAGTGCCTGTTTATAAATCCGGCCCTGCAGAAGGTGCTAGAAGAAAAACACCAGCTGAAACAGCTTAACCATAATTAAGTCAACATAGAGAATTAGTAATCAATCACCAGAATATCAAAAGAGGGGACACACACACACACACACACACACACACTCACATGCAGCAACAGCTAAATAACGAGAATCAAAAAAAACTGCTCATCGACCTCTCAAAATATAAATGGTATCAATTCTACAATAAAAGGCACAAACTAACAGAATGGATGTGGAAGCAGGATATGTACTTATGTTGCTTCCAGAAATATACTTTAACATCAAGGAAAGATATCACCTCAATGTAAAAGGATGTAATAAGATATTCCAAGTAAATGTTCCTAAGATGAAAGCTGGGATAGCCATTTTAATATCTAATAAAATATTTAATAAAATATTTTTTATATTTAGCAAAACAATAGACTTCAAACCAAACTAATTAGAAGAGATGGGGAAAGACATTTGATATTTATCAAATGAAACATCCACCAAGATGATACTGAACCACACAAAGGGGCCCTAAACTTGATAAAAAAGAAATACCACTAAACCCTCATACACTGATCATGGGAGACTTCAATACTCTTACCAACAGACAGATTATCCAGACATAAAGTAAACACAATGCTAGAGCTAACTGATGCTATAGACCACATGGACCTAATACATATTTATTGAACATTTCACCCAAAAAGCCAATATTAAGAATGTGAAGTTGATTCACAGCCTTGATAAATAAGAGACAACTGAGAGCCTTTCCAATGCCCAGAAATCATTAAGAATTTCTGTAAACACTGATGGATAACTGAATTGAGAGTCATGAAGTAGGGTGATGCATTGAATGGTCTTTGTGTCCCTTTCTTCAAGTCATGTTTTCTAAAGATGTATCATATTTTTACTGTGCAGTTATCATTCATCCTTTGTAAACTATAGTCCACAAACTAATTTATATGTCTAGTTAATTGTATAGCCCTTTATGTGTTGTTGATTTACTCTGAACGTTTAGTGTATTGTAGTGCACATGTGCATGTGTTTTTCTATATGCACTTAAGAACTGATTATGGACATGAGAATATTTACCTTTTATTTATTTAAATCCCAACTGCAGTTTCTTTTTTCTCCTTTCCTCCCAATGTCTCCCCTACTTCCTTTCATCCCTCTCATCTAAGCTTCCTCTTTTTCTGTTCAGAAAAGTGTAGGCCTCCACAAATATCAACCAGCCATGGCATATCAAGTTGCCCTAAGTCTAGTCACATCCTTTCCTATTAAGGCTAGAGGAGGCAACTCAGCAGAAGGAAAGGGTCCCAAAAGCTAACATCATAGTCAGAGAAAGCCCCTGCTCCTGCAGTTAGGAGTCCTACAAGATTTGCCAAGCCATACACCTCTAACACATCTGCAGAGAGGCTAGCTTAGTTTTATACAGGCTCCCTTGCTGGGGTCTGTCTCTGTGAGCCTCTGTGAGCCTCTGTGAGCCCCTGTGAACCCAAATTAGTTGATTCTGTATGTTTTCCTACGGTGTCAGTGACCCTCTTGTCCCTATAGTACTTCTTTCCTCTCTCCCCAAGCTCTGCCTAATGTTTGACTGTTTCTATCAGTTGCTGGGTAAAGCCTCTCTGGTGACAGTTGGGCTAGGCACCAGTCTAAGAGTATAGCAGAATATCATTATGAATCACTGCATTGACATTTTTTTTTTGCATTTGTGTTTGATTCTTTTCTAGGTCACTGGGCTGTCCACCATCTGTGACCTGGCACTCCAGACAGTTTCAGGTTGTGGACTGCTCTCATGATATTGGTCTCAACCTCACCAGTCATTGGGTAGATACTCCCACAATTTGTGCATTACCTTTACAACAGCACATCTTGTAGGAAGGATACATTTTAGTTTGAGGGATTTGTGTCTGGGTTGGTGTTCCCACCCCTCAACAGGAACTCTTGCCTGCTTATAGAAGAAGGTCCATTCAGGCTCCATATCCTCCATTACTAGGAGTCTTAGCTAGAGTCACTCTTGTAGATCTCTACAAGTTTTCATTGCCCTAGGTTACTAGATAATCTCAGAGATACCCTGATTCTAGTCTCTCTCCCCACTCTCTCTTTCTCAGTCTTCCCCATACTTGATCCCTCCTGCTTCTTCCTCTACCCTCTCCTAGCCAGTTCTTTCCTTCCATCAAATTCTGATGTCTATTTTGTTTCCCTTGCTTAATGAGATTCAAGTGTCCTCCCTAAGATCCTCCTTGTTACTTAAGTTCTTTGTTTCAGGAGGATGTCCTTGTTGGAGGTTTTACAGCTTGAGTGATCTCTGGTGTTTTCTGTACTACTGTTGCATCTGGGGTTCAAAGTACCCGTGTAGTCTCTGGGGTTCCAAGAATAGAATGGCCTCCAGTAAAGCAGAAGTCTTTTCCCAAAGTTGTTGACTGTCATATGGAGATCATAGGAAAGGATAATGTTGGTGCTGTTTGGAGTACTAGGGTCCCTTGGATTGCCTTGAACTCTGGAAAAACAGTTGTAGTGTGGGGAATAACTGTTGGGATATTTTTGAAATAGAGCACGTTTCCTTAATCATTAAGAGTATCATATTTGCATACAATGCACTTTACTTATGTTCACCCATTGGCTTGTACTCCTAAATCCTCTTGGTCTAACTTCACATTTTCAAAATTTCCTAAGCAAAGCTGTAGTCAGACAGTCTCTCTCACTTAAAGGTTTATAATCTTCTGGTATTATTTTCCAAAAAATTGATCATTTTAATGTCAGTTCTAGACCCATGATAGCATCATCTCCACAAGGGGTTGAAGTAACTTTTAAACACCTTGGCCCTGAGCTCCTGTGAAAAAAACAAAACACAGCAGCAACAATAGCATAAAGGAGTACAGATTACATGAGCAACTTCAAGGAAGCAATTAGAATTCAGAAGAGAACTTTTCTGTCAGTCTTTGAAACATAGAGTTTATAGTAGTGACAGATGCAAAAGTAACAGGACTTCACTGCTATTAAAATATAATTCAGTTGCCCAACAACAAGCAAAACAGATTGTTAATTGAGGTACCTATTAATATATCAGACAAGATGCTGGTTGCCAGATTCTCACAACATGGCGAGCGCCTCTCACATAGTCCGGGTTCGTCTCAGCACTACCCATACCATCTAACGTAAAACTCTCTAACCTGAGCTTCACTTCCCTCCTCCCAGCTTCACTTTCTTATAAAACTCAAAAACTGTATCCATTTGTTGATCCCCATTTGTTTCTTCTCAGAGTCCTCCTTCTCATGGTCCATTGTCCTCTGGATTACCTTGGCCATCTCTCCTCTGTCTTCATTGCTTCTTTTCCTTTTCCCCTATTTTTTCCCATGGATCCATTCAGTGTATTGGCCATGTCTAATGACTCAGTTTCTCTCTGTGCTCTGGACTCTTCCAAATGCCTCTGGCAGTTTTCTTCTTCATATTTATAAGAAAACTTCTCAATAACCATATCTTAGTGTGGCATGTTCATATTTCATTAAAAAATTTCCAAGTATTAAGGCATATGGGAGAATGAAAACACAATAGTTTTGTGTGCATTACATCCTCCAGGTCAAGGGTTTTAAATGATTCATCTATGTTGTGTGATTCACTGTACAACTTCATGCTGTAGAGAACTCCACTGTATGCACATTAAAAAATTTACATTGACAATTGTTAGATATCCCTTACCAACGTGAGCTATCATGAAGAATTTTTCTATGAATAAAATATATTTTCCTAAAAATTAACTACTCTGTTGTTGGAGAATTACATCAGAAGACAAGAACAATTGTTGCTTTTCCAGTGGACACTGTTGAGTCCCCAGGAGGTGACTGACACTTCACAGCCAACCATATTATCCTAAGCCTTCTTACCATCTCCATGGACTTTAGTCATGCATGTGGTAAACATACATATATATGGGCAAACTATTTATTTGCATAAAAGTAAATATTTAAGAAAACAAAAATAGTTTGTTTCCACTGGGCAGCTTCCTCTTTTTGAGTTCTGTCAGCAATTATTCAGGATCATGGCAAGTTTTTTGTTTTTTGTTTTTTTGATATATATTTTTTTATTTTCTATATTTTTTGTTTACATTCTGAAGGCTTTCCCGTTTCCCAGTTCCCCCCCCCACTATATGTTCCATAAGTCCTCTTCCCTTCACCCATTCCCCAACCACCTCCCCCCTCGCCCCCCATTTCTCTGTTCTGATACTCTCCTACAAAACTGGAACCAGTCTTATCAGGACCAGGGTCCTTTCCTTCCTTCTTCTTGGGAATCTTTTGATTTGCTAATTGAGCCTTGTGTATTCAGAGCTTCTGGGCTCATTAATATCCACTTATCAGTGATTGCATTTCATGTGTATTCTTTTGTGATTGGGTTAGCTCACTTAGGATGATATTTTCCAGATCTAACCATTTGCCTACAAATTGCATGAATTCATTATTTTTAATTGCTGAGTAGTATTCCATTGTATAAATATACCACATTTTCTGTATCCATTCCTCCTTTGAGGAACATCTGGGCTCCTTCCAATTTCTGGCTATTATAAATAAGGTTGCTATGAACATACTGGAGCATGTGTCTTTATTGCATGCAGGGGAATCCTCTGGGTATATGCCCAGGAGTGGTATGACAGGGTCCTCTGTAAGTGTCATGCCCAATTTTCTAAGGAACCACCATACTGATTTCCAGAGCAATTGTACCATCTTGCAATCCCACCAACAATGGAGGAGTGATCCTCTTTCTCCACATCCTCGCCAGCACTTGTTGTCTCTTGAGTTTTTAATCTTAGCCATTCTGACTGGTGTGAGATGGAATCTCAGGGTTGTTTTGATTTGCATTTCCCTGATGACTAATGATGTTGAACATCTCTTAAGGTGCTTCTCAGCCATCTGAATTTCTTCTGGTGAAAATTCCTTGTATAGCTCTGTACCCCATTTTTTAATAGGGTTATTTGGTTCTTTGGGGTCTAACTTCGTGAGTTCTCTGTATATATTGGATACTAGCCCTTTGTCGGATGTGGGGTTGGTGAAGATCTTTTTCCAATTTGTTGGTTGTGGTTTTGTCCTTCTGACAGGACCTTTGCCTTACAGAAACTTTGTAATTTTATGAGGTCCCATTTGTCAATTCTTGATCTTAGAGCTTAAGCTATTGGTGTTCTGTTCAGGAATTTTTCCCCTGTGCCCATGTCCTCCAGGGTCTTCCCCAGTTTCTTTTCTATTAGTTTCAGTGTGTCTGGTTTTATGTGGAGGTCCTTGATCCACTTGGATTTGATCTTAGTGCAAGGAGATAAGAGTGGGTCAATTCACATTCTTCTGCATGTTGATCTCCAGTTGAACCAGCACCATTTGTTGAAAAGGCTATCTTTTTTCCCACTGGATGGTTGTAGCTCCTTTATCAAAGATCAAGTGACCATAACTCTGTGGGTTTATTTCTGGATTTTCAATACTATTAAAGTTGTTGATTTATTTCTTCCTTGCCCAAGGTATCATTGAGTAGAGTATTGTTCAGTTTCGATGTGTATGTGGGCTTTCTGTTATACTTCTTGCTATTGAAGACCACTTTTACTCCATAGTGATCTGATAGGAGGCATGGGATTAGTTTTGGTCTTGTATTTGTTGAGGTCTGTCTTGTGACCAATTATATGATCAATTTTGGAGAAGATACCATGTGGTGCTGAGAAAAAGATATATTCTTTTGCTTTAGGATGAAATGTTCTCTATATATCTGTTAAATCCAGTTGGTACAAAGCTTCAATTAGTTTCACTGTGTCCCTGTTTAGTTTCTGATTTCCTGATCGATCTGTTGAGGAGAGCGGAGTGTTGAAGTCACCCACAATTATTGTGTTAGGTACAATGTGTGTTTTAAGCTTTAGTAAAGTTTCTTTTACAAATGAGGGTGCCCTTACATTTGGAGCATAGATGTTCAGTATTGAGATTTCGTCTTGGTGGATTTTCCCTTTGACCAACAAGAAGTGACCTTCCATGTGTCTTTTGATGACTTTAGGTTGAAAGTCAATTTTATTTGATATTAGAATGGCTACTCTGGCTTGTTTCTTGAGACCAGTTGCTTGTAAAATTGTCTTCCAGCCTTTTACTCTAAGGTAGTGTTTGTCTTTGACACTGAGATGTGTTTCCTTTATGCAGCAAAATGTAGGGTCCTGTTTCCATATCCAGTCTGTTAGTCTGTGTCTTTTTATTGGGCAATTGAGTCAATTGATGTTAAGAGATATTAAGGAATAGTAATTATTACTTTCTGACATTTTGGGCGTTATTTTTTATATTTGAGTGGTTCTCTTCCTTTGGGTTTGATGAGAGGGGGTTTCTATCTTGCTTCTTCTGGGGTGTAGTTTCCCCCCTTGTGTTGATGGTTTTCCCCTATTATCCTTTGTAGGGCTGGGTTTGTAGATAGATATCATGCAAATTTGATTTTGTCATGGAATACCTTGAGTTTTGCTGGGTATAGTAGTTTTGGCTGAAGTTTGTGTTCTCTTAGAGTCTGCATGAGATATACCCAGGATCTTCTAGCTTTCATGATCTCAGGTGAGAAGTCTGGTGTAATTCTGATAGGTCTTCCTTTATATGTTACTTGGACTTTTTCTTTTACTGCCTTTAATATTCTTTCTTTGTTTAGTACACTTGGGGTTTTGACTATAATGTGACAGGAGGTATTTCTGTTCTGGTCCAGTCTGTTTCGGGTTCTGTAGGCTTCTTGTATATTCATGGGCATCTCTCTCTTTAGGTTGGGGAAGTTTTCTTCCAAAATTTTGTAGAAGATATTTGCTGGTCCTTTAGGTTGTAGATCTCCACTCTCATCTATACCTATAATCCTTAGGTTTGGTCTTCTCATTGTGTCCTGGATTTCCTGAATGTTTTGGGTTACCAGCTTTTTGCATTTTCTTTAATTGTTGAATCCATGGTTCCTCTGGTATCTTCAGCATCTGAGATTCTGTCTTCTATCTCTTGTATTCTATTGTTGATATTTGCATCTATGACTCCTTCTTTCTTCCCAAGGTTTTCTATCTCCAACTTTGTCTCCCTTTGCGATTTCTTAGTTGTTTCTACTTTTGTTTTTAGATTCTGGATGGTTTTGCTCAGATCTTTCACTTTCTTGTTTGTGTTTTCATGTAATTCTTTAAGGGATTTTTGTGTTTCCTCTTTTATGACTTCTACTTGTTGACCCACATTCTCTTGTATTACTTTAAGTGATATTTGTGCTTCCTTCTTATTGGCATCTTTTCTTTTTTGATACATATTCTCCTGAATTTCTTTAAGTGATTTTTGTGTTTGCCTTGTAAGGGCTTCTAGCTTTTGATCCACTTTCTCCTTACTTTAAGAGATTTATCTAAGTGATCCTCTATCAGCATCCTGACCAGTGATTTTAGATCTGAGTCTTGTTTTTCTGGTGAGTTGGGGTATCTGAGACTTATTGCTGTCAGGAACTGGGTTCTGATGCTGCCATATTGCCTTGATTTCTGTTAGTAACGATCTTACGTTTGCCTTTTGCCATCTGGTTATCTCTGGTGTTAGTTGGTCCTGTAGTTACTAGCTGGTGCTTGAACCTCCTGTGGGCTCGTAAGGCTATTTCCCCACAACTGGGACACCTGAACCACTGCCATAAGAGTCTCCTGTTCACAGATTGCTGACAGGTGGCCTGAGTCCTCAGAGGTCTTAAACTTGGGATATCTCTGGTGCCTGGTTCTGCCTGCTGGTTCGAAACAGCTGGAAAGAAGGCGGAGGCTGCAGGTAGTGCAGGGTCTGCCTTCAGGGCACAGAGCCCACGCCTGACTGGGCCCTCCCCCCAGAACCTCTGCTCTTTTCGTGGCTCCTGTTCAAGGCCTGAGTCCCCAGAGGTCTTAAACTCTGGATATCTTGGGTTCCTGGTTCCACCTGGTGGTTCGAAACAGCTGGGAAGATGGCGGAGGCTGCAGGGAGTGCGGGGTCCACCTTCAGGGCACAGAGCCTATGCCTGGCTGGGGCCCCGGGCCCGCTGCTCTGCATGCAGCTCCTGCTCAAGGCCTGAGTCCCCAAATGTCTTAAACTGTGGATATCTCGGGTACCTGGTTCTGCCTGCTGGTTCAAAACAGCTGGGAAGATGGTGGAGGCTGCAGGGAGTGCGGGGTCCTGCCTTCAGGGCACAGAGCCCAAGCCTGGCTGCCCCCCCCCCTGCCCCCGACCTGCTGCTCTGTGCACAGCTCTTGCTCAAGGCCTGAGTTCCCAGAGGTCTTAAATTCGGGATATCTCAGTTACCTGGTTCTGCCTGCTGGTTCTGCCTGGTTCTGCCTGCTAGTTCCGCCTGCTGGTTCGAAACCAAGTTTTTTTTTTCTATATTCTTTGTTTACATTCCAACTGATTTTCCCTTTCCTGGTTCCCCCCTCCCCATAAGTCCCATAAGCTCTCTTCCCTCCACCCATTCCCCAATCATCCCCCTCCCACTTTTCTGTCCTGGTAATTCCCTACATTGCTGCATCAAGCCTCTCCAGGACCAGGGCCCTCTCCTTCCTTCTTCTTGGGAATGATTTGATATGTGAGTTGTGTCTTGGGTAGTCAGAGCTTCTGGTCTAATATCCACTTATCAGTGACTGCATTCCATGTGTGTTATTTTGTGGTTGGGTTACCTCACTTAGTATGATATTTTCCAGTTCCAACCATTTGCCCAAGAATTTAATGAATTCATTGTTTTTAATTGCTGAGTAGTATTCCATTGTGTAAATATACCAAATTTTCTGTATCCATTCCTCCATTGAGGGACATCTGTGTTCTTTCCAGCCTCTGGCTATTATAAATAAGGCTGCTATAAACATAGTGGAGCAAGTGTCCGTATTGCATGTGCTTAAATTATGGAATTTTTTCTTCCTGTGATATCCATTCATAGAGATGTAAGAGGAGTGTGCCTAATACTCTATTGTGCTAATCACTGAAGAAATCCTCCTTTAAGAACACTTCATACATATTCTCCTAAAGAATTAAAAAACAGTAAACCTATATATCTATTTCTTTCTTATTGGCATAAGACACATTTTATATATACTGTAAGATTTACTTTGAATAGGCTTGTGATTATTTAATTAGTTTTTTTTAAATCTTAAGAATTGTATAAATGTCTATTTATTTACTTAGGATTTAAAGCATATAGCCTTTTAATAAACTTAACTGGAGAGAAAAAAACAGAAAAAGATATTACAGCCTTAAAAGTGAGAACTATCACAGGGAAGTTCTGCCTACAGAATGAATCAAAAGAAGCCTCCATATGCAGTGAATAGGTTCTATATAGGTACAAGCAGATACCATGTGGTATGATTCATCTTTCAGTAACAAGAAGCATCCTCCACAGTGAAGGAAGTAGTTTAGCCTAGCATGAAGCAGCCTTTACATTGCAGAATGTTGTCCTATTACAGATAATACCATCTATCTGAAGTGTTGAAACTTACTTTCAAATCACTTTACCATAATATTTTCATGGACTATAAATAGAAGAGATAATTTACACAGATAAAGTCAAAAAAGCAATTATGAAGAGTTGAAAGGAATATTTTCCCATGAGTCTCTGGAGTGTTCAGTGTGTTCCTTGAAGAAACATAGATACACAAAGATCCAATGCTAAGCAATGCAGTAGTCAGTATTGGAGATGGCATGGACATTCAAAACTTTGTTGTCAAAGGTGGTTTTATGGCTAAATCCAAAGAAAAACTCATCAGCAACATGCATGTATTTAGGAAATGCATTCACACCCTGCAAAGAAAAACACCACCAACAAAACAGACTGCAAAGGGTTTTCAAGAGATAAACAAAATGAAACAAAACAAAAACAACAAGAAAATCACTCATGTTTGCCAAGAAGCTTTAGATAATAATGTGCAAAAGAGCAATACTTGTGGTAGTCTGAAATAGGCAAGCTTGTGCTGTCAGCAAGGACTGCATGCACACTGCATAGATACATGAAAACTCGATATAGGTTTGGGGAAAGGTCACCAGACAGATATAAGAATATTCCCTGTCATGATTTAAGCCCTTCTACATGGCACCTCCTCCTTTAATGTATAGTTACTAGTGGATGTGAACAAACATGAATCCATCCACCAGCCTAAACACATGACCTCCATCTGCACAGAATTCCTTTTCTCTAACTGGGTTAACATAATTCCACAAGGTAACTTCCTTTTCTTCTTACTGTTATTGTGGAATCAATTATTAGAAAATATTTGCAGTTTTGGTGTCTCTCTATTGCTTTGTATAGCTTTTGTCGCCAGTCATTGTTACCTCCTATTTATTTAGTAATATTTGGAGTACATTTGAAATCATGAATGGGAACAGAGAAAAGGATCAGGGTGTAACAGCCCTTGCCCTACTATAAGGATTTGAATTCCACCTGCAGAACTGAAAAGGTAGTAGTAACGGGAACATCTTTGGAATACTGAAGTGTCAGGTCTTTGTTTCTTCATAGTTGGAACTCACTCTCCACTCACACAAAGTATGTTCTTGAATTTAATCACCTATGGGATGGAAAGATATTTCAGTGGACAAAAGTGTTTGACTTAGAATTTTGATGACTTGAGATTGGACCTAAAGAAAACAGCAAAATTAAGATCCAAGAAGTATGCAGAGATGGCTCAGTGATCAAGAGCCTTTGTTACATGCTGATAATCCAGATTGAGCTCATAGGATCTACATGGAAGCTCACAACTGCTGTCATTTCAGATCCAAATATATGTTCCCCTTAATAGCATTCAATGTCTCCTTTACACATATAGTGCTAAGAACATGAAGCTGATTGCATGGCCTTGAAAAATATGGGACAAACTAGGAGCCTTCCCAATGCCCAGACATCCTTGGAGATTTCTTTAAACTTTGAAGAACAGCCAAAATGAGAGCCATGAAGGAAGGAGAGGCAATAGATAACCTTTGCCTTACTTTCTTCAATCCATATTTTCTAAAAGATGATTATCATTCATTCTGTGTGAAACATTATGTTGTCTACTCCATGCTTATAAATGAATTTATATGGATAGTTAAATGTATATCCTCTTATTTTGGGTGATTTTGCTCTGACATTCCTTTTTAAAGGACTGTCGTACACATAAGCATATGTTTCTCTGTATGTATGTAAGAACAGGTTATGGTTATTAGGATCTATCTATCTATCTATCTATCTATCTATCTATCTATCTATCTATCACTATCTATAAACTTATCTATATCACTTTTCAGCTGCAACCAGGATGTATAACTGCTACTTGTGCCTAGAATCATTGGATTCTCTACATTTTGATTCTGGTGGTTGATGCTACTTTAGAGTAAGATCCTACTTTAGAATCCAGCCTAATAATTCATAATTGTTATTTTCTGTCTGGATTTTTGAGGATCTCAACTTTAATTCTGTAGTAGCTACCCTTTTGTTGTTCTGTCCTAAGACATTCAGTTGTTTCTTTCTGTCTTGGAACCTTATGAATCTGCAATTTTCCCTCTCAGGTACCTGAAGCTTTCCCATTCCCCATGTCTGGTCATTAGTCTGCCAGTGGCTCCTTCCTCTCCAGCTGTCACTTTACATTGCTGTATGATTGGGCTTTGTTCCTAACATTTATAATTCTTTGTCCATCACAATGATCACTAGCCATAGACAACCACTCTTGAACAAAGATACCTTAAATATGTTAGCTTTAATTGGGGGTGGGTTGTAAATTTATTGATGAGTCCTCTACAGAACTCATACCTGACTGAAATGAATCTAACATCTACATTTGTCTCCACCAGTGCATACCGTGTCTGCTCTTAGACACTTGACTGGATTTTACATAAGCAGTTGACTGGAATTTGTGTTAGTCATGAAATACTCAAATTTAAAACAGCAAAAAAAAAAATAGAAAAGGAATGTAAAGGAAGAGAGAACAAAAATTTGCTCAATCTGGTCCAAACATTTTAATTTCCACCAGACCACAGTCCTCACATAATGTTTATCAATCACCATCTTTCCCCAAAAGGAAACATCTCTCTCTCTCTCTCTCTCTCTCTCTCTCTCTCTCTCTCTCTCTCTCTCCCACACACACACATTAGCCTGGTCCACCCTCTGTCTTGTTTGTGTTGTGCCTCAGTCTCCCTTTGGGGCCCTCTTGTCCTTTGCCTCATTCCATTGCCATTTGTTACACCTTGTTCACTGAAGCATTTGGGGTCCAAAACTGTGGAAAACAGGAAATTTTTACAACTATGGGATGAGCCATATGTGAGAATACAGGATCAGAACTCATGGTAGATAAATTCCAATTCCAAGGCCACTCTGTTGTAATACTCTACTTGTGGTATTCCTCATTCACGCTTAGGCCCTGCCTGGTTCTGAACCTGACCAATTCTCTTTCATGTTGTTTGCTGATAGGAGTGCTTTTAAACACAAGTATAGATCCATAACACCATGTACATGATGATTGAATTTTAAATTACTTTTCACCAATTATGTGTCAGTGCAAACATGTCCAAATCACAGAAACAGATACAATCAATTAATTAGGAGGTATTAGGAAGGAACCATCTCTTTGAGTCTACAGTGTCACAAGGAGGTATGCAGAAGGAACAAGCAGACAAAGCTAAAAACGTGAAGTTTGTTGCATGGCCTTACTAAATGTGGGAATACTGACAGCCTTTCCCAATGCCCAGACATCCTTGAGGATTTCTTTTAACTCTGAAGAACAACTAAATTGAGAGTCACAAAGGAAAAGATATGTTAAATAGTCTTTCTCTTTCTTCAAGTCACATGTTCTAAAAGATAGATTAATTTTTATTGAGCAGTTGTCATTCTTTATAAACTATGTTGTAATCTAATGAAAGTTTGTGAACTAATTTTTATGGGTAATTAAATGTGTTGCCTCTTATTTGGGGTTATTTAGCTCTGAAAGTACTTGTAATTGGTTTGTGATACACAGCTGTTTTCCTGTATGGGCGTAAGAACAGATTATGGTGGCCTTTCAGTTTCTGTCTCTGGCTTGGGACCATCCTCTGCCACAGCGCACCATCTCCACGTGGCACAGTAAGGTAGCTATCCACCAAGGAGTGCAGAGGGGCCTGCCTGCACAGTAAAACCACCCTCAACAGAGGATCACACCCAGAACCTTCTGGTGGAAACCCTCTGGTTACCTTCTCCAACTTGGGGCCACCCTCTGCCACAGTGTACCATAGCCAACTGACTCAGAGAGGTGGCTAACCACTCAGGAGTGCAGAGAGGCTGGGCAGCACAGGGTAGACCACTCCTGCTGCTCAGAGGAAACAGCTGGAAACCCTGAGGACACAAGAGCCTAGGAACAACCTGGGACAGGAGTCTTCCATTTACTGCCTGCACCCAGAAACTGATTGCAGCCACAGACCTACATACTCAAATGCCACAACAATGGAGCTGGTCTCGCAGGAGTACCTACATACTGGTGTACAAAGAAAGAGTGGGTCTCCCAGAAGCACAAATAAGCCACAATCAGAGACAGCAACACCAGCTAACACCAGAGATAAACAGATGGCAAAAGGCAAATGCAAGAACATCACTAACAGAAAACAAAGCAACATGGCACCATCTGAACCAAGTTCTCCAACAACAGCAAGTCCTGGATACCCCAACACACCAGAAAATCAAGACATGGATTTAATATCACATTTCATGATGCTAATAGAGGATTTCAAGAAGGACATAAATAATTCCCTTAAAGAAATGCTGGAGAACAGGAGTCAACAGGTAGAAGTCCTTAAAAAGGAAACACAAAAACTACTTAAAGACATACAGGAGATGGGGAAGACTCTGGAGGACATGGGCACAGGGGGAAAGTTCCTGAACAGAAGAACACCAATAGCTTATGCTCTAAGATCAAGAATTGACAAATGGGACCTCATAAAATTACTAAGTTTCTGTAAGGCAAAAGACACTGTCAGAAGGACAAAACGGCAACCAACAAATTGGGAAAAGATCTTCACCAACCCCACATCTGACAGAGGGCTAATATCCAATATATACAAAGAACTCAAGAAGTTAGACCCCGCCGGGCATGGTGGCGCACACCTGTAATCCCAGCACTTGGGAGGCAGAGGCAGGCAGATTTCTGAGTTCGAGGCCAGCCTGGTCTACAGAGTGAATTCCAGGACAGCCAGGACTACACAGAGAAACCCTGTCTCAAAAGAAGAAGAAGAAGAAGAAGAAGAAGAAGAAGAAGAAGAAGAAGAAGAAGAAGAAGAAGAAGAAGAAGAAGAAGAAGTTAGACCCCAAAGAACGAAATAACCCTATTAAAAATGGGGTATAGAGCTAAACAAAGAATTTTCACCAGAAGAAATTCGGATGGCTGAGAAGCACCTTAAGAGATGTTCAGCATCATTAGTCATCAGGGAAATGCAATCAAAACAACCCTGAGATTCCACCTCACACCAGTCAGAATGGCTAAGATTAAAAACTCAAGAGACAACAGGTGCTGAAGTGGATGTGGAGAAAGAGGAACACTCCTCCATTCTTGGTGGGATTGCAAGATGGTACAACTGCTCTGGAAATCAGTATGGTGGTTCCTTAGAAAATTGGGCATGACACTTCCAGAGGACCCTGTCATACCACTCCTGGGCATATACCCAGAGGATTCCCCTGCATGCAGTGGAGACACATGCTCCACTATGTTCATAGCAACCTTATTTATAATAGCCAGAAGTTGGAAGGAGCCCAGATGTCCCTCAAAGGAGGAATGGATACAGAAAAATGTGGTATATTTATACAATGGAATACTACTCAGCAATTAAAAGTAATGAATTCATGCAATTTGTAGGCAAATAGTTAGATCTGGAAAATATCATCCTAAGTGAGGTAACCCAATCACAAAAGAATACACATGGAATGCAATCACTGATAAGTGGATATTAATGAGCCCAGAAGCTCTGAATACTCAAGACACAATTAGCAAATCAAAAGATTCCCAAGAAGAAGGAAGGAGAGGACCCTTGTCCAGAAAAGACTGGTTCCAGTTTTGTGGGAGAGTAGCAGAACAGAGAAATGGTGGGTGGGTGATTGGGGAATGGTCGGGGGGAAGAGGACTTATGAGACATATGGCGAGGGGGAGATATGGGAAAGGGGAAAGCCTTTGGAATGTAAACAAAAAATAGAGAAAATAAAAAAATAATAAAAAGACATACAGGAGAATATGGGTCAACAGATAGAAGCCCATAAAGAGGAAATGCAAAAATCACTTAAAGAACTACAGGAGAACATGGGTCAACAGGCAGAAGTCCTGAAAGAGGAAACAGAAAATTCCCTTAAAGAATTACAGGAAAACACAAACAAATAAGTAAAGGAACAGAGCAAAACCATCCAGGATCTAAAAAGAGAAGTAGAAACAACTAAGAAATCAGAAAGGGAGACAAATTTGGAGATAGAAAACCTTGGAAAGAAATCAGAGACATAGATGCAAACATCAACAACAGAATACAACAGACAGAAGAAAAAAATCTCAGATGCTGAAGATACCATAGAAAGCATTGACTAAACAGTAAAAGAAAATGCAAAATGCAAAAAGCTTGTAACCCAAAATATCCAGGAAACCCAGGACACAATGAGAAGACCAAACCTAAAGATTATAGGTATAGAAGAAAGTGAAGATTTTCAACTTAAAAGGCCAGTAAATATCTTCAACAAAATTCTAGAAGAAAACATTCCTAAGCTAAAGAGAGAGAGATGCTCATGAACATACAAGAAACCTACAAAACTCCAAACAGACTGGACCAGAACAGAAATACCTCCTGTCACATTATAGTCAAAACCCCAAATGTACTAAACAAAGAAAGAATATTAAAAGCAGTAAGAGAAAAGGACCAAGTAACATATAAAGGAAGACCTATCAGAATTACACCAGACTTCTCACCAGAGACCATGAAAGCTAGAACATCCTGGGCAGATCTCATACAGACTCGAAAAGAACACAAATGTCAGCCCAGACTTCTATACTCAGCAAAACACCCCATCACTATAGGTGGAGAAACCAAGATATTCCATTATAAAACCAAATTTACACAATATCTTTCCACATATCCAGCCATACAAAGGATAATAGATGGAAAATGCCAATACAAGGAAGACAACTACACCCTAGATAAAGCAAGAAGGTAATATTCTTTCAAGAAATCCAAAAGAAGATTACCATTGAAACACAAAAATAACATCGAAAATAACAGGAAGCACCTTAATATCTCCTAACATCAATGGACTCAATTCCCCAATAAAAAGACATAGACTAACAGACTGGATACTTAAACAGGACCCAGTCTTTTGCTACATACAGGAAACACACCTCAGTGTCAAAGACAAGCACTACCTCAGTGTAAAAAGCTGGAAAACAATTTTCCAAGCAAATAGTCCCAAGAAACAAGCTGGAGTAGCCAATCTAATATCAAATACAATTGACTTTCAACCTAAAGTCATCAAAAAGACACAGAAGGACACTTCATACTCATCAAAGGAAAAATCTACCCGAAGAACTCTTAATTCTGAACATCTATACTCAAAATGCAAGGGCACCCTCATTCATAAAGGAAACTTTACTAAAGCTTAAAGCACACATTGCACCCCACACAACAATTGTGGGTAACTTCAACACTCCACTCCCCACAATGGACTGATAGGGGAAAGACAAACTAAACAGAGACACACTGAAACTAATTGAAGTTTTGGCCAAATGGATTTAACAGATATATCTATAGAACATTTCTTCCTAAATCAAAAGAATATACCTTCTTCTCGGTGCCTCATGGTACCTTCTCCAAAATTGACCATATAATTGGACACAAAACAGACCTCAACAGATATAAGAAGATCAAACTAATCCCATACCTCCTATTAGATCACTGTGGAGGAAGGGTGGTCTTCAATAGCAATAAAAACATCAGAAAACCCACATACACATGGAAGCTGAACAATGCTCTACTCAATGATACCTTGGTCAAGAAAGAAATAAGGAAAGAAATCAAAACCTTTTGAGAATTTAATGAAAATGAAGGCACAGCATGCCCAAACTTAAGGGACATAATGAAAGCAGTGCTAAGAGGAAAACTCATAGCCTGGAGAGAAACTGGAGAGAGCATATACTAGCAGCTTAACAGCACACCTGAAGGCTCTGGAGCAGTAAGAAGCTAATTCACCCAGAAGGAGTAGAAGACAGGAAATCATCAAACTCAGGGATGAAATCAACCAAGTAGAAACAAAAGAACCATACAAGAAAATCAACAAAACCAGGAGCTGGTTCTTTGAGAAAATCACCAACATTGGTAAACCTTGAGCCGAACTAACCAGAAGGCACAGAGACAGTATCCAAATTAACTTGGGATATCTCGGGTACCTGGTTCTGCCTGCTAGGTCGAAACAGCCGGGTAGATGGTGAAGGTTGGTTCCCTTTTGCACAGATCTTAATGAATGAACTGTTACCTGTAGCCTCAGGTTTTATTTATAAATTAAAAGATCATTTATACCAAATTATTTTTATAAAAATATTGCTAGTTTCTGATCACTTATGCCTATTAGTAAGTTATCATTACCATGTTTGGTTAAATGGCCCAATTTGGAAAATAACTCCCTTTGAATCTCAAGCAGGATTAAATCTCAAGCAGGATTACAAAATAGCTCTGCATGACTTAATTAAGCCAGGAAGAAAGTACAGAGATGTCGTATGGCACAGTGGCAACATAGACCAGAGTCTGGGTTCTAGACATAGCAGTTTGTGGATCTCTGATACAGACACCCTGGCCTTGAAAAGGAACTGGAGTTTGATATATTACTTTTAAAGATGTTTATTTACATACATAGCATGTTTTCTTTTACTGTTTAATGTAAATCTTGAATGGCTCAGCTTAGTACTGAGACATTTATTCTCACTAAACTGTTTCTGTGAGCATGAGTAAAAATAAACACCTCAGAATTCACGTCACAGGGAACTGCAGGGAAGGCACTGTGGTTTGCCTGATGTTTACCTAAGCTTGCATAGGAGGTGGTGATATATGCAAGACAGGCTCAGTGTAGGCATAACATAGGGGAAAGTATATTACAGGTTTGAAGATGTGTTTCCTTAGCTTAAAAGACATTTCTCAGAATGACCAACCAAATCACTGTAGCAGACTTTTTAAAAGTAGCCCACAGCTTCTGAGGTCTTCTTCGATTTCTTTCTTCAAGGAATTGAAGTTCCTGTCGTACAGATCTTTCGCTTGTTTGGTTAGAGTTACGCCAAGGTACTTTATGTTGTTTGTGGCTATTGTGAAGGGTGTTATTTCCCTAACTTCTTTCTCAGCCTGCTTGTGCTTTGAGTACAAGAAGGCTACTGATTTGCTTGAGTTAATTTTATAACCAGCCACTTTGCTGAAGTTGTTTATCAGCTGTAGAAGTTCTCTGGTGGAGTTTTTTGGGTCACTTAAGTAAACTATCAGATGGAAAAATATTTCTTGCTCCTGGATTGGCAGGATCAATATAGTAAAAATGGCCATCTTGCCAAAAGCAATATACAGATTCAATGCAATCCCCATCAAAATCCCAACTCAATTCTTTATAGTTCTAGAAAGAGCAATTCTCAAATTCATCTGGAGCAACAAAAACCCAGGATAGCTAAAACTATTCTCAACAATAAAAGGACTTCTGGGGGAATCAATATCCCTGACCTCAAGCAGTACTACAGAGCAAATGTGTTAAAAACTGCATGGTATTGGTACAGCAACAGGCAAGTGGATCAATGGAATAGGATGGAAGACCCAGAAATCAACCCACAGACTTATGGTCACTTGATCTTTGATAAAGGAGCCACAACCATCCAGTGAAAAAAAGATAGCCTTTTCAATAAATGGTGCTGGTTCAACTGGAGGTCAACATGCAGAAGAATGAGAATTGACCCACTCTTATCTCCTTGCACTAAGATCAACTCCAAGTGGATCAAGGACCTCCACATAAAACCAGACACACTGAAACTATTAGGAAAGAAACTTGGGAAGACCCTGGAGGACATAGGCACAGGGGGAAAGTTCCTGAACAGAACACCAATAGCTTATGCACTAAGATCAAGAATTGACAAATGGGACCTCATAAAATTACAAAGTTTCTGCGAGGCAAAGCACACTGTCAGAAGGACAAAACAACAACCAACAAAGTGGGAAAAGATCTTCACCAACCCCACATCCGACAGAGGGCTAATATCCAATATATACAAAGAACTCAAGAAGTTAGACCCCAAAGAACCAAATAACCCTATCAAAAAATGGGGTACAGAGCTAAACAAAAAAATTTCACCAGAAGAAATTCGGATGGTTGAGAAACACCTTAAGAGATGTTCAACATCATTAGTCATCAGAGAAATGCAAATCAAAACAACCCTGAGATTCCACCTCACACCAGTCAGAATGGCTAAGATTAAAAACTCAAGAGACAACAAATGCTGGCGAGGATGTGGAGAAAGAGGAACACTCCTCCACTGTTGGTGGGATTGCAAAATGGTAAAACCGCTCTGGAAATCAGTTTGGCGGTTCCTCAGAAAATTGGGCATGTCCCTTCCAGAGGACCCTGGCATACCACTCCTGGGCATATACCCAGAGGATTCCCCTGCATACAATAAAGACACATGCTCCACTATGTTTATAGCAGCCTTGTTTATAATAGCCAGAAATTGGAAGGAGCCCAGATATCCCTCAAAAGAGGAATGGATACAGAAAATGTGGTATATTTTTTTTATCATTTTTTTTTATTTTCTATATTCTTTGTTTACATTCCAAAGGCTTTCCCCTTTCCCAGGTACCCCCCACCATATGTCCCATAATTCCTCTCCCCCCCACGCTATTCCCCACTCTTCCCCCCCCCACGATTTCTCTGTTCTGGGTCTACAATACTCGATCCAATCTTTACAGGCCCAGGGTTCTCTCCTTTTTTTCTTCTTGAGAGTCATTTGACTTGCTAATTGTTCCTTGAGTATTTAGGGCTTCTGGGCTCATTAATATCCACTTA
The DNA here is from genome assembly GCA_964023405.1 of Apodemus agrarius. NCBI lineage: Eukaryota > Metazoa > Chordata > Mammalia > Rodentia > Muridae > Apodemus > Apodemus agrarius. The sequence continues at coordinate 1,973,753 of OZ030005.1, read as the reverse complement.
TCAGTGATTGCATTTCGTGTGTATTCTTTTGTGATTGGGTTAGCTCACTTAGGATGATAGTTTCCAGATCTAACCATTTACCTACAAATTGCATGAATTCATTATTTTTAATTGCTGAGTAGTACTCCATTGTATAAATATACCACATTTTCTGTATCCATTCCTCCTTTGAGGGATATCTGGGCTCCTTCCAATTTCTGGCTATTATAAACAAGGCTGCTATAAACATAGTGGAGCATGTGTCTTTGTTGTATGCAGGGGAATCCTCTGGGTATATGCCCAGGAGTGGTATGCCAGGGTCCTCTGGGAGTGGCATGCCCAATTTTCTGAGGAACCGCCACACTGATTTCCAGAGTGGTTTTACCATTTTGCAATCCCACCAACAGTGGAGGAGTGTTCCTCTTTCTCCACATCCTCGCCAGCACTTGTTGTCTCTCGAGTTTTTAATCTTAGCCATTCTGACTGGAGTGAGGTGGAATCTCAGGGTTGTTTTGATTTGCATTTCCCTGATGACTAATGATGTTGAACATCTCTTAAGGTGTTTCTCGGCCATCCGAATTTCTTCTGGTGAAAATTCTTTGTTTAGCTCTGTGCCCCATTTTTTGATAGGGTTATTTGGTTCTTTGGGGTCTAACTTCTTGAGTTCTTTGTATATATTGGATATTAGCCCTCTGTCGGATGTGGGGTTGGTGAAGATCATTTCCCACGTTGTTGGTTGCCGTTTTGTCTTTCTGACAGTGTCCTTTGCCTTACAGAAACTTTGTAGTTTTATGAGGTCCCATTTGTCCATTCTTGATCTTAGAGCATAAGCTATTGGTGTTCTGTTCAAGAACTTTACCCCTGTGCTCATGTCCTCCAGGGTCTTCCCAAGTTTCTTTTCTAATAGTTTCAGTGTGTCTGGTTTTATGTGGAGGTCCTTGATCCATTTGGAGTTGATCTTAGTACAAGGAGATAAGAGTGGGTCAATTCGCATTCTTCTGCATGTTGACCTCCAGTTGAACCAGCACCATTTGTTGAAAAGGCTATCTTTTTTCCACCGGATGGTTGTGGCTCCTTTATCAAAGATCAAGTGACCATAAGTCTGTGGGTTAATTTCTGGGTCTTCAATCCTATTCCATTGATCTACCTGCCTGTTGCTGTACCAATACCATGCAGTTTTTAACACAATTGCTCTGTAGTACTGCTTGAGGTCAGGGATATTGAATCCCCCAGAAGTCCTTTTATTGTTGAGAATAGTTTTAGCTATCCTAGGTTTTTTGTTGCTCCAGATGAATTTGAGAATTGCTCTTTCTAGATCTATGAAGAATTGATTTGGGATTTTGATGGGGATTGCATTGAATCTGTAGATTGCTTTTGGCAAGATGGCCATTTTTACTATATTGATCCTGCCAATCCAGGAGCAAGAAATATTTTTCCATCTCCTGAGGTCTTCTTCGATTTCTTTCTTCAGGGACTTGAAGTTCCTGTCATACAGATCTTTCACTTGTTTGGTTAGAGTTACGCCAAGGTACTTTATGTTGTTTGTGGCTATTGTGAAGGGTGTTATTTCCCTAACTTCTTTCTCAGCCTGCTTGTCCTTTGAGTACAAGAAGGCTACTGATTTGCTTGAGTTAATTTTATAACCAGCCACGTTGCTGAAGTTGTTTATCAGCTGTAGAAGTTCTCTGGTGGAGTTTTTTGGATCGCTTAAGCAGACTATCATATCATCTGCAAATAATGATACTTTGACTTCTTCCTTTCCAATTTGTATCCCTTTGACTTCCTTATGTTGTCTGATTGCTCTCGCTAGAACTTCAAGTACTATATTGAAAAGATATGGAGAGAGAGGACAGCCTTGTCTAGTCCCTGATTTTAGTGGAATTGCTTCAAGTTTCTCTCCATTTATTTTGATGTTGGCTACTGGTTTGCTGTAGATTGCTTTTACTATGTTTAGGTATGGGCCTTGAATTCCTGCTCTTTCCAAGACTTTTAGCATGAAAGGATGCTGAATTTTGTCAAATGCTTTTTCAGCATCTAATGAGATGACCATGTGGTTTTTTTCTTTTAGTTTGTTTATGTAGTGGATTACATTGATGGATTTCCGTATATTGAACCATCCCTGCATTCCTGGAATGAAGCCTACTTGATCAAAATGTGGTATATTTATACAATGGAATACTACTCAGCAATTAAAAATAATGAATTCATGCAATTTGTAGGTAAATGGTTAGACCTGGAAAATATCATCCTGAGTGAGCTAACCCAATCACAAAAGAATACACATGAAATGCAATCACTGATAAGTGGATATTAATGAGCCCAGAAGCCCTAAATACTCAAGACACAATTAGCAAGTCAAATGATTCCCAAGAAGAAAGGAGAGGACCCTGGGCCTGGAAAGATTGGATCCAGTTTTGTAGAGAAACTGTGGGGGGAGGGGGAATGATTGGGGAATAGTTGGGGGGGAGAGGAACTATGGGACATAGGGAGGGGAGAACTGGGAAAGGGGAAAGCCTTTGGAATGTAAACATTGAATATAGAAAATAAAAATTAAAAAAAAAGTAGCCCACAGCAGATGTTAACTCTACTCAGATTTAGACTACTGTTTCTATTTCATATTTACATCTCGAATGCAGTAAGCTGTGAAAACAGAAAGGGCAGAAAAATCAATAATAACCAAAGCCTTTATTACATATGAATATACAACTAAATGGTCTTTTCCCAACAAAACATAACATCATTTGTGAGGGTAAAGGTTTTGTTTCTGTTGTATACATTCCAGTCATTAAACTCTTATGGTTGGACCGTTACCCTCGCACTAGTAGGCAATCTCCTTTTTCTACAGAAAAACATGTAATGGCTGTAGGTAGTTTTCTAGTTCAATTTCTCTGTCCAGCATCTAAAATTAGAACCACGTGGGGGAGAAATAGGACATATCTAATGGCGCATGTTATCCATGCCACCCTCCAATGGCAGGTGAATTGTGACATCAAAGGCTGCCTCCATTTAGAGCCTGTTATGTATGGCTCACAGTACTGTGGTGAACTTAGCTTTGTGTTTTTGCTTAGCAACTTACCTTGGAACTTTCATAGAACAACAGAAGTTCTGACACAGGAATTTTGAGAAGACATGACAACAGTCCCTTTAGCTATTGAACTGTCATGGGTCTATCAAAGAAAAAACTTTTAAATTATGACTACCTGTAGAAACAGCTCAGGTGAGGCAGTCATTGACTGAAGACTTGAGTCATTCTAGACTGGGTGATTCTTTTAACAAAGTGGGAAATGGAGCCAGTGTTTGACTCAAGTGGTCTTGACAGTGAAGTGTCATACCATTTTACTAGCATTTACTATTTCTTCCTCAATCTGAATAACCAGAAATAGTTATCTCACCAAAGAGGACAAAACGTAGGCCTTTGTGATAACTTCTTAAGGGTTTGCAGAAGATCCTTGGAGAGAGAGAAAGAGGGAGGGAGGAAAGGAGGGAGGGAGGGAGAGAGAGGGAGGGAGGGAGGGAGGGGGAGGGAGAGGGAGAGGGAGAGAGAGAGGGGGAGAGAGAGAGAGAGAGAGAGAGAGAGAGAGAGAGAGAGAGAGAGAGAGAGAGAGAACCTTCAGGCACACCTCTCAGCCTTATTTTCCCTCTAGAAGATGCAGACACTTAAGTGGTTGATGAGGTCCTTCCCAGCATGAGATCCAGTCACCATCAGGGCATGTACACATATGGCTACTAGGTGTGGGAAAGTAACTCTGAAGAACAAATATTCTGGTCCATTAAGAACATACTAGGAACTTCTTTCCAAAGACAGGTTGTGGAATATAGTGAATATTTTGATTAAGAATATTAGTTTCTCTGAAGATTTATCTGAAAGTACAGCAATAGTGTGGTATTCCACAAGTATCACAATGTAGTCAATTATTTTTCTATAAAATTGTTTTTTATAAATGCTGTGCTTTATGCAACTTGTGATAATCTCTATTTTAGAATAAAATTCCTACATTCATTGTATTCCAGAAGTTTTGGTATGTTGTGCCTTCATTTTCATTGAATTCTAGAAAGTATTTAGTTTCTTCTTTCTTTCCTGATCATTGAGTATAGATTCGTTTAGTTTCCGTGGTTGTGTAGACTTTTTTGCTGTTTCTGTTGTTCAAGTCCAGCTTTAAACCATGGTGGTCTGGTAAGATACAAGGTATTCTTTCAATTTTTTTGTATCCGTTGAGGCTTGCTTTGTGACCAACTATATGATCAGTTTTGGGGAAGGATCCATGATGTGCTGAGAAGAAGGTATATTCTTTTGGGTGAAATATTTTATAGGTGTCTATTAGGTCTATTTGGTTCATAATGCTGGTTAGTTACTTATTTCTCTGTTTAGTTTTTATCTGGATGACCTGTCAATGTGTGGGGTTCAATGTGCAATTTAAGCTTTAGCAATGTTTCTTTTACATATGTGGGTACCATTGGCTTTGGGACATACATGCTCAGAATTGAGAAATCATCCTTCTAGATTGTCCTTTGCTGAGTATGAAGTTTCAGGTGTAATTCTGATAGGTCTACCTTTGTATGCTACCTGGCTCTTTCCCCAGCCATATTTATTGTTCTCTCTATTGTACAGATTTGGTTGTTTTGATTTTTATGTGGCAAGTGGATATTCTTTTCCAGTACAGTATATTGGTGTTCTTAAAGCTTCTTACATCTTTATAGGCATCTTTTTATTTTGATTAATGAGTTTTTCTTTTTATTTTTGATGAAAAATATTTCCTGGGCCTTTGCACTTAGAGTTTTCTTTTTCTTCTAATCTATTATTCATATGTTTGGTGTTTTACTAGTCTCACAGATTTCCAAGATGTTTTGCATCAGGAATTTTTAACACTTAACATTTTCTTTTACTGATAAATCAGTTAAATGTATCTTTTCTTCTACACTTGAAATTCTGTCTTCCAACTCTTGTATTTTGTTGGTGATGCTTGTGTCTATAGTTCCTGTTCAATTTCCTAGATTTTCCATCTCCAGTATTCCTTCAATTTATATTTTATCACTTCCATTTCCATATCCAGATCTTGAGCAGTTTATCTTATCTCTTTTACCTGATTGACTTTACTCTGAGATTTCCTTAAGGCATTATTCATTTACTTTTTAAGGGCCACTATCATCTTCATATTAGACCTAAGGTAATTTCTTTTGCTTCAGCTGTGTTAGAATGCTCATGACTTGCTGTAGTAGGATAGCTGGGCTCTGGTGGTGCCATATGGCCTTGGTTGTTGTTGATTATGTTCTTGAGCTCCTGCCCTGCCATCTGTGTTTGGGGTTATTATGATTTCTGAGTATTTCTTTGTTGGTTGGATGGATTTTGGATATTTTCTCCCTTAGTTTCTGTTTCCCTCTCTGGTGTTCTGGTCTTAATGGTCTGTGCTTTTGGTGATCTTCAAGATCAAGTAGAGTGTCTTTGCTGGGAGTTTTATGCCTGCATTATCTCTGGTGTTTGGGTATCACTGTGGCCTCTGTGGTTCAAAGTGTCTGTGAGGCCTCTGGGGTTTCTAGAACATCATGGCCTCCAGTAAAGCAGAAGTCTTCTCCCAAAGTTGTAGACTGTCATATGGAGCTTATGGGAAAGGGTGGAGTTGTGGGTGGTTTGGAGGGCTGTGATCCCTAGGACATCCCTGACCCATGGAAAAATAGCTGCAATGGGGTGTAGATTAGCTATTGGGTTATTTTTTAAAATGTATTTTTTTCTTAATTTTCTGGGAATATCATGCATAAAATGCATTTTAATCATGTTCACCCTTTCCCTTGTCATCCTAAATCTTCTAGATCTATGTTCACATTTGTGATATTTCCTAGTTTTATATACTCTCTTTTTATAGCCTGGCAAGGCAATTTTTACTTTCCATATACTCATAGGTGTGTAAGGTTTTCCCTGGTGCCTGGTTTACTTACTAGGGACCACATTCTTGTGGAAAGCTGCTTTTTCATGCCCAGATTCCATAAACTGTCAATAGCATATCAGTGAGGACTGCGGTTTTATGAACATGTCTCTCATGCTAGAATGTCGAGTAACCTGATTGTCTGTATGTGTAATGGAGAGAAATACAGCTTTCATGAGATCATCAGTGCAGTTGTCCTGTCAAGGCTAATAGATACTATTTTCTCTAATACTTATTATACTCAACTGGTTCTTTGAATTTTTCCATCCTGTTTCCTATGATGTTGCCTGAACCTTTGGTGAAGCAAAGCCATACAGATACCCCATTTGTGACTGGACATTACAGAGTCACTCATTCTCCACTTTGAATACTGTCATAACCATCTTTACAGCACAAAGGAACTTCTCTGATGAGTTTTTAAGGTTGCATTAATCTCTTGGTGTAGATAGAAGAATTTGGAGAGTAGGATGGCAATGTCTATTTATCAAAATCAAGACATCCATTATCAATGGAGTCTGTAATGAATTCTTGGCCTGATTTGTAGTACCAAGATCCCTGTAAATTAGTAATTCTCAATCAGTGGGTCATGACCAGTGGAAAACACATATTTACTCTGATATTAAAAATCCACAACCATTATACACGCTTTTGTTACAGCAGTGGTTTTGCTACTGAGCAGTGTGTCAGTTCCTGAGACTATTAGAAATTTATGCATTCTAAAAGTCATGAACCACAGGTTGAGAATCATCAGTATAGCACAAGCCCCAAATCCAAACAAGGTGGCTGGTTACCCGAGAAATAGTTGGGATTTCAATGTATCTTACTAAAGTGGTCATTGTTGGAAGTTCACAGTGTTCACAGATGTGTATGGTTATTTGTGCCTTTCTTCCTCTAACATCCTGGAAACATTCACATAGGTAGACATACAGAGACCTTCCATATGGACTTCCAATCATCTTTAGTGTTTCTTATCACCTCCTGGCCACTTCATCTATTTCCCCAGTTTATATATCAACCAGTTTTCTGAAGTGATTAAAATATACCATGAGCACAAATGTGTGTGTGTGTGAATGTATGTATGTATGTATGTATGTATAATTGTGTACTTGTATACATACGTATCCTTGTTGATTCTGTGTTGGGAATTTTACATAAATATTAGTATATATGAATTTATCTCCTCACTATAAATTATACATTTTATGGTGTGAATCTGTGTCATTTTGACCTTAAAATATAGTTTCATTAAAATATTGATTTTTATGTAAGAGTATATATATTTTTAGGGTTTTCTTTGCCTCCTTTTCTCTCATAAATAACTACAAGGCATTTCCATAACCGCTCTAGCCCATTTAGGTCCCAAATAAAGACACAGAAACCTGGTGTTTTTATTAACAAGCTGCTGGCGCTAAGATGGGTAACCTGTAACCTATTGTAACCTGACTAACATGCTAACACACAGCCAAATGCACAATTTCTTGCCATCCGGCCATCTCCTCGGTCCTTCTAGTTGATGTGTGCCCTATGATGCTCTTTCATCACGACCTCATGGAGAATCCCCCAAGTAATTCCATACAGTCTTTCCCCCCCTCTTCCCTCTGTCTCCTATTCCTTGGACTCTCTATACTGAGACCTCAGGCCCTGTCCTTTTCTCTTCTCCTGCCCAGCTACTGGCTGATAAACACTTTAATAGCCAAAGAGAGGTGGTAGAAAAAAGTCTTTACACATTGTTGGTACAGCAGATCCTTCAAAAATCATGGCAATGCCAACATCTGGATCACAAGCAATCTCTGGGAACAGCAATCAGCATCTGACTACACGGTGCACAAAAGCAGCCCCACTATGTTGATAGTTAAATGTATATGTGTCAAGTTCATAATGTGTATATGTGACACTCATTTCATTGTCCATATGCGTGTAAGTGTGTTTTAGGGAGTTTGAATTGAGTGATGAAGACCATCTTTGAATCTGGATGGCACCATCCTGTAGGCTGATGTAGAGTCTTAATATAAACCTGAGCACAGAAATTCACATCTCTGCTTTTTGACTGGGAACTCTATGTTATCACGCAACGTAGTTCCTCTCTCCATAAATCCATCTCTCCCACCACCTCTAACTTATCATGATGTACAGAACTTCAGATGGGAGTGTGAAAGAAACCTTTTCCTCCTTGAGTTGTCTTTGTTAGGTATTTTGTCAGAGGAACAACAAAAATATATACTACATCTATCAAATGCTTTCTCACAAAATTACTACTGTTCATTCCTTATAATGAAAGAGTCAGTTATATGAAGCTTACTTTTTCAAACTGTAGTTTTAGCATTGTATAAAAGATAAAAATGTATGATAATATATAAGAAAAGAAAGATGCCCCAGGTTCATATCATATTTTGAAGGAAGCTATCTCTTACCTAAGCAGGGTAAAACTAGATTGGAACTAGATTTCATATTGGTAATGAGAACAAAGGGGCAAAATATGGGAAAGAATATTTCTAGAAATGTAAACATATTTGCTCCCCATAGCACTGGGTATTTTAAGCAGGTCCTAATGATGGCCACCATGGAAGAGAATGAGTAAGAGATGACAAAGGTGCACAGCAGGATGAGGATCATCTGCGTGGCTCTGTCTTCAGGTGAGACTTTCAGAAAGTGCTGAGCACTGTGGATGTGCTTTACACGCCTCTTATGTTTGTAGAGGACACTCACCATGGAGACACTGGAGCAGGCCATGAGACCCAGACACAAGACATCAGAGAAGTACACTAAGAATATGTACAATGTAGTTGCCACACTTCCAGAAGCAAACAATGAGCAGTATCCATAACTCAACCTGTTAGTTGCATTTTTCTTGTAACCTGGGCCTGACACTCTTAGTGGAGTCAAGATGTTTAGGACCAGGTGCACAAGCCAACTGGCTGAGCAGGAGGGACCAATGTACTTGGTGGCTCTGTATTTAAGCTTCGTCCACCTGGAGTTGCTGGGGCTGATTGTGATTGCTTGGAAACAACTCAGTAGGCACATGGCATAAAGGGACATCCCTCTTGTTATTCGGGAGATATACACTACTAATTTACATCCCATGTCATCTAGGAAATTCTTAAATCCAAAATATGTCATTGTCTGCGGAAACCCTCTTAAGATGATAGTCAAGCAGTTGGCAATAGTCAAGTGCTCAATAATCAGGTCTTTGGGTGTTAAATGCTTTTCTGTAAATATAAAAATGATATAATAAAATAGGATTGAGGAATTGCCAAACATTCCCACTGTAATCTGGCAGAAGAGAAAAGTTTCTATTGCGAAGTTTCCAGGATCCATTTTTCATTCCTATTAAAAAAGAAAAAACAAAACTTACTTTGGTCCAAAGTTCCTGAACATGCATTATGAGTATGCATTATTCTTGAAGTAAGCATAAATAAGGCATTCATCACTACAGTGCATTTAAATAGTTCTCTAAATTCAAAAAGGTGTTTAAAACAGTTTTATTTCTAAATTATATATTCTCTATTATAATGTAATGAGAAAATAGGACATGTTTACTCAAGTTTAATATTTTCTTTGGACATGGTGGTAGGCATCTTTAATTTTAGAAGTCAAGAGACAGAGACAGACATATCTATTAGTTCTTGGCACCCTTGTCTATGGTGGCAGTTCCAAAAATGTTAGGGATATATACAGATAAGCATGTTATAAAAATAAAATGATTATTGTGTATTTTTAATTTTGAATAAACTCAATGTTTTGCAGTGAATTTTCAAAGGTGGACATTGATATTGTTTGCAAAATTCCATGAAACATTTCAAAATTCATCAAGAAAAAATGACACAAATCTTTGAAATGCATAGTTAGAATGAGTGAAGAAAAAATACTTTATTTTTAAGATTTATCTTGTTCTTACTCAAGTGTATGTTTGATAGGTAGCGTGTGAATTTGATTGCCAGCAGGAGCTCAAGGCTCGTCATCCTCTACAGCTGGGTTTACAGACACATTTGGAACCAGGAAATGAACACACATGGAAAGTGATAGGAGGATGAACTCTTAAACATTACTCACCTCCCTACCCTAAAAAATATTTAAAACTAAATTTGGAAAAACCAAAAATATAAAATAAATTGAAATGGGTTCACAACTTGAATAAATTTCCTATAAAGAATTCAGAAATGTCCAAAATGTGTGCAGAAAAAGGCTCAAAATTGCCAACCGTTAAGGGGCTATAATGAGGGGATAAAAATAATAAATAAAAATGGAAGTGGAAACTGCCATGAGAGATCATCACGTACTGAATAAGAAAGATGTTAATTAAAACAAATTACTATAAATTAAAAGCAATAGTTAAAGCAGCTTAGGGACACGAACCCTAGTGCATACTCCATAGCGAAGTGAAATATTGTAGAAGTATAAAAATTAGTATTGTTTGTCAACATAATTGAAAGATAATTATCACATTCCAATTGTAGTGTTACTGAATTGCCTGCATGGTAGCTTATCAACTCTTGTTAATCATAATAAGAAAGGCTGTGCAGGGAATCTGGCACATAAGAGTACACAAAGCCACACAGGAAATGGCCAGTATTGAGTAGGACACAGGAAATGACCAGTATGAGTAAGGAGGACAATTCCATCCCAAGGCCCTGCTGAGTCAGAGCAGTTCTCGGGAAGAATGTCAGTAAGATACAATCATTTCTGTCTTGAGTGGTTGGAGTAACTTAGTGATCAGACCTTCTGACCCTAAAAGAGTCTGTGTACAATTTATATCCATGTGCACAATGGGGTTATATTTATACCCACACACACACACACACACACACACACTGGGCACAAATATTAATGTCAAATTACTCTCAATCTAAAATGCTAAAATTCTCAGAGGAAAATGTTAGCAATACAAGGCCTAGAGGCAACCATACAACAACCACACAGGAAATTAAGAATTAACTAGTGAACTGCACCAAATTAAAGCTTCCTTCACATTAAAGGGAACTTCCAGCCGAGTGGATATATAACCTATTGAGTGGGAGAAATCTTTGATTTCTGTATTTCCCTCAGGAGCTTAAAACTTACATGCATAAAGGCAAATATAGATTAAACAATCTCTTCATAAACTTTCCAGCAAAGTAGTTCAGAAAATGGGCAAGGATTTCTTTAAAATCAAAACACCAATGGGCAGTGAGTGGTTCCTGAAATTATTCAATATATTTACTTATCAAGTAAATGCAAATTAAAAATTCTTTGCATTGCACCCCTTAGACTGATTAACATCGACAGAATAGAGCACAAGGAATGCAGATTATGGTGTGAAAAAAAGGAATCTTCACTCTATTATGGGAGGAGGTTAGCTACTTTGTTCATTATAGAAATAAACATGAAGCTTTCTCAGTAATATAAAAAGGATTAGGATATAACACAGCTATATAATATCTGGGCATATACCGGAAGGACTGTATGTTCTGTCACAGAGATGCTACACATCTGGGTGAAGTATATAATTTAGAACAGGAGAGAAATGATGGTCATCAGCAGATAATTGAAGTGTGGGATAAATGCAGAGTGGTTTTGTAAACCTGTAAAAGAAAGTATAATCATGAAACTTTCAAGAATTAGATGGAGTTACAATGATTTTAGCAAGGTGACATAGATTTGGAGAAAATAAAGCAGACATTCTGTCTCAAACACTGATGTGAATCACAGTCTGTCTCTATATGTAAGTGTGGATAGAAAGTGGTTTTGGACAATAAATCCAAAGAGGAGATTGCAGAATGAGGAAAAAAGACTTGAGGAATCAAGGGGAGGGGTGGTGGTGGAACAAATGTGTCATTAAAGTGAAAAGGGAATATATATGTATTGTGTGTGTGTGAGAGAGAGAGAGAGGCAGGAGGGGGGAGGGAGGGGGGAATGGAAAAGTTTAAGAAGAGAATGAAAAACAAATTTAATGGAAAATATAATGAAATCCAATACTTAATACAATGTACACTAGTTAAAAATGTAAAAAAACAAGCTGGGCAGTGGTGGCGCACGCCTGTAATCCCAGCACTTGGGAGGCAGAGGCAGGCAGATTTCTGAGTTTGAGGCCAGCCTGGTCTACAGAGTGAGTTCCAGGACAGCCAGGGCTACACAGAGAAACCCTGTCTCGAAAACAAACAAACAAACAAACAAACAAACAAAGAAGTAAAAAAGTCAAATAAAAGAAGGATTATAGTTTCATAGTAAATTTTGCTATTTGAAAATAACAATTTTTCATAGTCAGTCAATGAAATGTGAACAACTTGCACTCAATTCTTAAAAGTTCTTAGGAACATTCTAGTCTTATTTGTCTTTTATAAGAACTGTACTACACTGGAAGAACTGGGGATTGAACCCAGAGTCTCATGAACATAAGATGAATACTCTTCCATTGAGTTCAATCTTACCCTTTTGATATGAATTTTATATCTGTATGACAGTTTGCAAAAGAATGATCTTGGTAATCTGTAATTTTTCTAACACGGTGGCTGTATTGTCATTTGCACATGGAAAAGTCCTGTTTGTGTCCCCAGAGTTTTCCATGCAGAATGTGTCATAAATGTTCATTTATCTTTGATTTATAGAATGTGCTTTAAATTGCAATAATTTCTCCCTAGAATCAGTGTATTTGTTAAGGCCTATTTCTTCCAGCTTATTAATTATTTTGCTATTAAAAGCATCTTTCATGGTGTAGGTGCCCTATGAAAAAAGAATAGTTTCTTATGAAAGAGTAATTGCTGTTTTATCCACTAACTTCACTCCTTAGTATGAGTAAAAAGAATTAAAATCAGAGTGTTAAAGAAGTAGCTCCTTAGTCATGTCCACAACAGAATCATCCCAGGAGCTGAATATTGCAATCTTCTCACATTTCCACCACCACCAACAACAAAAAGTGTCTGATGAATAAAAAGTACTATACACAAGCAATGGTATAACAACTATCCTTCATAAAGAAACTAAACATGTCCCAAAACATGGCTATGACTAGAGACTGGGTTAAGTGCTATGACCAGTCACATTGCTATACAATTCTTAATTACATATTGTGTTTTCATCACAAATGCAAGACTACATTTTAACCACAGTGACCCACGACAACCTCACAGAAACTAAAATGATAATGAACACTAAGACTGCTCTGTAGGTAAAGGGGCTTTATATCTCGCCTGATGAGGAGGGGTCATTCCAGGGATCCACATAAAGGAAGGAGAGACACAGCTCCTAGAACACATCTACTAACCTCTCTACACATATACTGTATGAGCTGCATTTTCATTCACAAAAATAAATGAATTGTGTAATACAAATTAAAAAAAACATTAAAGTGATGATTCATCTTGCTGCAAGACAAATGTGACTTCCAGGGACACAGTCTCGGGTTTGTGACGACAATGTCCCATGACTCAGTTCATGACTGAACTGTATACCCACAACGGTTAGCAGTATAAAATGTTTGTAGTTTGACATTAGTTCTAATCTTAAATGTAATATATGATAAGTTCAGTTTACATTATATGGTACAGAGAATGCAGTCAGTAAAGTCAAAACTGATCTGGGCTCATAGGTTAGTAATATCAAATTTAGGGTCACAATGATGAATTTGCATTTTTGTCTATAAGAAAGAATTTGAAGTATATTAGATTGGAGTAAAATGTAGAGATTTGTTTTCATTTGGGTTTCTCTAACAGCAATCCCTGGCATCAACCATATATATATGTGTGTGTATATATATACATACATACATACATACATACATACATATATGTGTGTGTGTGTGTGTGTGTGTGTGTGTGTGTATAATATCTTCTGGAACGCTACGCATTGGCCATGAAAATAGGAATAGAGAAATGCACACATACCTATGTCTATTTTCCAGAAGTAGGAAGGCCTAAGTGGACAGGCTTCACATGCCATGACCACTGTATGTGTTTGTTTTTGCAGATAACACAGGAGCTGGAATCGTATAAAAACAAGTTTAGGATATATTTAGTGAAACATAAGAATAATCATAGAAATATCTGTCACATTTCTGACTATTTGAAGTACGAAGAAATAAAACATTCCTACCATGATAAATATTCATTTAATTTATGAATTAATCTTGATGCTTCCATGAAATTCAATTTTCCTAATAGAAAATCACCTTATAATTCTATTGATAAGATGATTTCGTTAACTAGAATCGGTACTCTCTTTCACCCATTATTTGAATCCTGCTCTGTAAAGATAAAAATATAATGTAGAGTTTTTAAGAAGTATAAAAACTGGTGAGTAGGAGGAATAAATGAATAAAAGTCCTTTAAGATATTAGGATTAGATGTGGATGTAGTACAAGGCTTTACTAGTCACTGCAAGGTCCTGGATGTGAATCTCACTATCATCAGTAAAGAAAAATAAAATATCCAATTAAATCTTTCTTCAAAAAATCTAAAATTTAGGAGGAGACATGCAAAAAAATAGAAAGAGTAGACAGACATACGAAGAGAAGAGAAAGAGAAAAAGGCTAAGTGAAGAAAGGAAAGAAGAAAACGAGGAGATATCTGTGATAAGAGACTCAGTAGCTGCTTACAGAAGGAAAAGGGATACCGTAATGTAGGGAGTATTGGAGACAGTCTACTCTGCCCAAGTTGTAAATATTCCAGTTTAATCCAAAAGCCCATTCAAGTTCCAATGCCTCAACTAAACCACAGTCCCTTTTTCCTACTATGTATGCCTTAAGTTCTTTCTTTCTTTGCTTCATCCTTTCTTCCTTACTTTATCTTTCTTCCCCCTCCCTTCTTCCTTCCTTCCCTTCCTTTCCTTTTCTGCTTCCTTCTTTGCTCCCCTCCTTCTTCCCTTTACTTCAGTAGAACTGATGTAATTTTTAATATAGATTCTAACTACAACTAAAATTAAGAGAGACTGTTGAGAAAAAAGTGAGCTGCTTGCAGAAGCACAAGCAAGACTTTTCCCAAGCCTGCTTCATAATGTCTTCATGTCTTACTATTCCTGTGCACTGGTCACTTACGTCAATGCTGGACGACACCATTGTAGCTGCTGTTGTGAGAACTGAGTCGGCTGAAGCTGTGGTGAGACTCTCCCTCACACAAAGGTTCATGATCTGGTATTCTTTCACAGAAGACAAGTCATTTTAAACTCAGATCTAAAACCATGTTGACAGCATCTCCACCAGAGTCTGAGGTAACTTTTAAACATCTTGGTCCCAAGTTCCTGACAGAAAACAAAACAAATAGTAGTGTGGATTATAGGAGCAACTCCAAGGAAGCAACTGAGAATCAGAAGAGGAACTTTTCTCTCAGCCTTTGAAACACAAAGAGGATGACATAGAGGCATGCAGAAGGCACAAGGTTTCATTGCTGTGAAAGTATAATTTCATGACCTTGCCTCTGGAGGGTCCTTCCCTGTCACCCAGAATCTTAGACAGTTTCAACATCTCAGGTTTGTTTAGTCCCAAAGGTACTCAGGACAAATGGTGAGCTGAGGGGCCTATTAACATATCATATCAGATTCTCGCTGCCAGCTTCCTACAGCATCGCTAACAGCCTCTTACAGGGTTTGGCTCCTTTCAGCACTGCCCCTGCCGTCTAAGTTAAAACCCTTTGTGCCCTCATCTTCCCTCATTTCCCCTAGTTCCTCTATCCTTTAAAGCCCAGATATGTTGGTCTGTGGGCTTACTACTTAGAAGAAAATAGAGCCGTCCCTGACAGTGAAGGGGACCGAGCAAAGAGGAACAACTGTTGGTCTTGTTCCTTCTCAGCATCCTTCTTGTCTTCTTGGTTCTTCTCATGCACTTTCTTCCTTTCTTTTGCACTGTTTTCTTTGATTTCTTCTATTGCTCTCCCCACTGCTCTCCTCTCATGGCCTGGTTCTGTATATGGGCTACAATTTCTCAGTGCCTTAGATGCTTCCAAATACTTCTGAATGTTCTCTCCTTCATATCTACAATAAAACCCTTCTTGTCAATGAGAACATGGTGTGGTCATGTCCACATTTTCATTCGAAAATGTGCAATTATTAATGTATTACGTTATTCAGGTTAAGGTTTTGAAATGATTAACCCGTGTGTGTGTGTGTGTGTGTGTGTGTGTGTGTGTCACATTGGGTATGAAGTTGGGAAAATCATCTCAGTGTGAGCTTTAATGAAGAGGACTGATGGGAGTTTAGCTTTAGCTGAATGGAGGTATAATAGGAAAGCATGCCAAAGTAGTATGTTTCATGAAGTATTATTATATATGGGGGCTTGCCTTTCTCAATATAATTACAGAAAATGTAAATATGATTGTAACTATAGCTATGCTTCCAGTAGCAGTATGAGAGATTTGTCTTTTTGATATATCTTTGTAGACTTAATGTTGGTAGAATTATAATTTTTTTAAAAAAAATAAATGGTATGAAAATTAACAAAATTGAAGCAGGGAACACCAGAGTAGAGGATCACTTGGGAAACACCCTGCCAGAACTCCGTCTGCACCCAGGAGCTCCACAGCACCACAGTCAGCCAGCTGCGCACCTACCCTGCTGGGGGGTCATCAGCACTACAGGGAGGCTGTTGGAGGGAGTCCCACTGTCAGTGGTGAGATGCTGCCACCTTTTCACCTGTGACTGTGTAGCAGATTGGTAAGAAGGGATCACCAGAGTAGCAGATCACTTGGGACACACCCTGCCAGGACAACACCTGCACCCAGGAACTTAGCAGCACCACAGAAATCTGTGCCATGGGAAAACAGGTCACCCAGGGTTGCTGAGATAGGCTTGCAGGCACACAAGAGGGGCAAGCACCAGCCAGTCACATCAGGACCAACTAACACCAGAGATAAACAGATGGCAAAAGGCAAACGTAGGAATGTTGCTAACAGAAATCAAGGCAATATGGCACCATATGAACCCAATTCTCCCACAACAGCAAGTCCTGGATACCCCACCACACCAGGAAAACAAGATTTGGATTTAAAATCACAGATTTCCCTGTTCCCCCATCCACCCCTTTCCACTTTCCTGTTTTGGTATTCACCTACACTGCTGCACTGAGCCTTTCCAGAACCAGAGGCCACTCCTTCCTTCCTTCTTGGACATCATTTGATATGTGGATTGTGTCTTGGGTATTCCAAGCTTCTAGGCTAATATCCGCTTATCAGTAAGTACATACCATGAGTATTCTTTTGAGACTGGGTTACCTCACTTAGGATGATGTTCTCCAGCTCCATCCATTTGTCTAAGAATTTCATGAATTCATTGTTTCTAATGGCTGGATAGTACTCCATTGTGTATATATACCACATTTTTTGTATCCATTCCTCCATTGAGGGGCATCTGTGTTCTTTCCAGCTTCTAGCTATTATAAATAGGGCTACTATGAACATAGTGGAACATGTATCCTTATTAGATGCTGAGGAATCCTCTGGGTATATGCCCAGGAGTGGTATAGCAGGGTCCTCCGGAAGTGTCCTGCTCAGTTTTCTGAGAACTGCCAAAATGATTTCCAGAGTGGTTGTACCAGCTTGTAATCCCACCAGCAGTGGAGGAGTGTTCCTCTTTCTCCACATCTTTGCCAACATCTGCTGTCTCCTGAGATTTTATTCTTCACCATTCTGACTAATGTGAGGTGAAATTATGGGACTTTAGGGGAGGGAGAAGCCAGGAAAGCGAAAATCATTTGAAATGTAAATAAAGTATATCGAATAAGAAAGAAAGAAAGAAAGAAAGAAAGAAAGAAAGAAAGAAAGAAAGAAAGGAAGGAAGAAAGAAAGAAAGAAAGAAAGAAAGGAGTGCTGAAAATACAAGCATGTGCCAAAATCATCCTGTCTTTTCCTTTATATATGATGGACACAATAGCAGTACTCAATCAGTGAAAAGACAAATATGGATTGGCACATTCTAAATAAATTTATTGAGTGAAATCTATGAACTTGATATCAGTTTAATTCTAAAATTTGGAGATCTTTGTTCATCATGAATTTTTCAGAAATCCCAAGAACTTAATGGTCTTGTTTGTTTCTCAGCATCATTTTGAATGTGTATTTCCACCTACAGGCCATGCGCCTAAAACAGGCAGGTCTTAATACTGTTAAAGTAGAACTCAACAAATGTGCTCAGATGGATCTAAATAAAGTCATAAATTGAAAATAAAATAAAATAAAATCACAGGTCATGATGTTGATGGAGGGCTTCATGGAGGGCTTCAAGAAGGACATAAATAACTCCCTTATAGAAATACAGTAGAAGACAAGTAAACAGGGAGAAGTCCTTGAAGAACTAAGGGAAAACACAACAAAACAGCTGAAGGAATTGAACAAAGCCATCCAGGATCTAAAGATGGAGGTAGAAACAATAATGAAATCACAAAGGGAAACAACTTGGGACATAGAAAACCTAGAAAATAAGTCAGGAGTCATGGATCCAAGTATCAACAACAGAATACAAGTGATAGAATAGAGAATCTCAGATGCAGAAAGATGCCATAGAAAGCATTAATACAACAGTCAAAATGAAAAATTTAAAAGCTCCTGACCCAAAACATCCAGGAAATCCAGGACAAAATGAGAAGACCAAACCTAAGGATTATAGGTAGAGAAGAGAGTGAAGATTTCCAACTAAAAGGGCCAGTAAATTTCAACAAAATTATAGAAGAAAACTTCCCTAACCTGAAGAAAGAGATGTCCATGAACATACAAGAAGCCTACAGAACTCCAAATAGATTTGGCCAGAAAAAATTCCTCCTGTCACATAATAATTAAAACACCAAATGTACTAAACAAAGAAAGAATATTAAAAGCAGTAAGGGAAAAAGGTCAAGTAACATATAATGGTAGACCTATCAGAATTACACCAAGACTTCTCATCAGAGACTATGAAATCCAGAAGAGCCTGAGCAGAGGTCATACAGACCCTAAGGGAACACAAATGCCAACCCATACTGCTATATACAGCAAATCTCTCAATTACCATAGATGGAGAAACCAAGGTATTTCATGACAAAAACAAGTTTACACAATATCTTTCCACAAATCCTGGCCTACAAAGGATAATGAATGGAAAACACCAACAAAAGGAGGAAAACTACACACTAGAAAAAGCAAGAAATTAATCTTTCTTTTTTTTTGATTTTTTTTATTGTATATATTCTATATTTGCAATTCATTTCCCTTTTTCTGGTTCCCCACCCCCAAAGGTCCCACATGTCCTTTTCCCTCCCCCTGCTCCCGCATCCACCCCCTCCCACTTTACTGTTCTTGTACTCTCCCACAATGATGTTTTGGTCCATTCTAGCACCAGTGTCCACTCCTTTCTTCTTGTGAGACATCACTTGATATGTGATTTGTGTCTTTGGTGTTCTAAGCTTCTAGGCTAATATCCACTTATCAGTGACTGTATACCATGGGTATTCTTTTGAGACTGGGTCACCTCACTTAGTATGACATTCTCCAGCTCCATCCATTTCTCTAAGAATTTCATGAATTCATTGTTTCTAATGGCTGAATAGTACTCCATTGTGTATATATACCACATTTTTTGTATCCATTCTTCTGTTGAGGGACATCTGGGTTCTTTCCAGCTTCTGGCTATTATATATAAAGCTGCTATGAACATAGTGGAGCATGTATCCTTATTGCATGCTGGTGAATCTTCTGGGTATATTCCCAGGAGTGGTATGGCTGGGTCCTCCGGAAGTATCACGCCCAGTTTTCTGAGGAACCGCCAGACTGATTTCCAGAGTGGTTGTACCAGCTTGCATTCCCACCAGCAGTGGAGGAGTGTTCCTCTTTCTCCACATCCTCGCCAACACCTGATGTCTTCTGAGTTTTTAATCTTAGCCATTCTGACTGGTGTGAGGTGAAATCTCAGGGTTGTTTTAATTTGCATTTCCCTAATGACTAGTGATGTTGAACATTTTTTAAGGTGTTTCTCAGCCATCCGAATTTCTTCAGGTGAAAAGACTCTGTTTAGCTCTGTACCCCATTTTTGGATAGGGTTATTTGGTTTTCTGGGGTCTAACCTCTTGAGTTCTTTGTATACATTGGAGATTAGCCCTCTGTCAGATGTGGGGTTGGTGAAGATTTTTTCCCAATTTGTTGGTTGCCGATTTATCCTTTTGACAGTGTCTTTTGCCTTACAGAAACTTTGTAGTTTTATGAGGTCCCATTTGTCTATTCTTGCTCTTAGAGCATAAGCAATTGGTGTTCTGTTCAGGAATTTTTCCCCTGAGCCAATGTCCTCAAGGGTCTTCCCCAGTTTCTTTTCTATTAGTTTTAGTGTGTCTGGTTTTATGTGGAGGTCTTTGATCCACTTGGAGTTGAGCTTAGTACAAGGAGATAAGAGTGGATCAATTCTCATTCTTCTGCATGTTGACCTCCAGTTGAGCCAGCACCATCTGTTGAAAAGGCTATCTTTTTTCCACTGGATGTTTTCAGCTCCTTTGTCGAAGATCAATTGGCCATAGATGTGTGGGTTCAATTCTGGGTCTTCGATCCTATTCCATTGATCCGCTTCCCTGTCACTGAACCAATACCATGCAGTTTTTAATACCACTGCTCTGTAATATTGCTTGAGGTCCGGGATATTGATTCCCCCAGAAGTTCTTTTGCTGTTGATGATAGTTTTAGCTATTCTGGGTTTTTTGTTATTCCAGATGAATTTGAGAATTGCTCTTTCTAGCTCTATGAAGAACTGAGTTGGGATTTTGATGGGAATTGCATTGAATCTGTATATTGCTTTGGGCAAGATGGCCATTTTGACTATATTAGTCCTGCCAACCCACGAGCATGGAAGATTTTCCCATTTTCTGATGTCTTCTTCAATTTCCCTCTTCAGAGACCTGAAGTTTTTGTCGTATAAATCTTTCACATGTTTGGTTAGCGTCACTCCAAGATACTTTATATCATTTGTGGCTATTGTGAAGGGTGTCATTTCCCTAATTTCTTTCTCGGCCTGCTTATCCTTCGCGTATAGGAAGGCTACTGATTTACTTGAGTTGATTTTATAGCCAGCCACTTTGCTGAAGTTGTTTATCAGTTGCAGGAGTTCTCTGGTGGAGGTTTTTGGGTCACTTAAGTAAACTATCATATCATCTGCAAATAGTGATAGTTTGACTTCTTCCTTTCCGATTTGTATCCCTTTGACTTCCCTCTGTTGTCGAATTGCTCTAGCTAGTACCTCAAGTACTATATTGAAGAGATATGGCGAGAGGGGACAGCCTTGTCTAGTCCCTGATTTTAGAGGGATTGCTTCGAGTTTTCTCCGTTTACCTTAATGTTGGCTACTGGTCTGCTGTATATTGCTTTTACTATGTTTAGATATGGGCCTTGAATTCCTGTTCTTTCTAGGACCTTTAGCATGAAAGGATGCTGAATTTTGTCAAATGCTTTTTCAGCATCTAATGAGATGACCATGTGGTTTTTTTCTTTGAGTTTGTTTATGTAGTGGATTACGTTGATGGATTTCCGTATATTGAACCATCCCTGCATCCCTGGGATGAAGCCAGCTTGATCATGGTGAATGATCGTTTTGATGTGTTCTTGGATGTGGTTGGCAAGTATTTTGTTTAGAATTTTTGCATCGATATTCATAAGAGAAATTGGCCTGTAGTTCTCTTTCTTAGTTGGATCTTTGTGAGGTTTTGGTATCAGGGTAATTGTGGCTTCATAGAATGAGTTGGGTAGTGTTCCTTCAGTTTCTATTTTGTGGAATAATTTGAAGAGTATCGGTATCAGGACTTCTTTGAAGGTCTGATAGAATTCTGCACTAAAACCGTCTGGTCCTGTGCTCTTTTTGGTTGGAAGACTGTCTATGACCCCTTCTATTTCTTTGGGGGTTATGGGTCTGTTTAGACGATCTATTTGATCCTGGTTTAATTTTGGTATTTGGTAACTGTTGAGGAAATTGTCCATTTCCTCCAGATTCTCCAGTTGTGTTGAGTATAGGTTTTTGTAGTAGGATCTGATGATTGTTTGAATTTCCTCAGTTTCTGTTGTTATATCTCCCTTTTCATTTCTAATTTTGTTAATTTGAATACTGTCTCTGTGCCCTTTAGTAAGTTTGGCTAGGGGTTTATCTATCTTGTTGAACTTCTCAAAGAACCAGCTCCTGGTTTTGTTGATTCTTTGTATGGTTCTTTTTGTTTCAACTTGGTTGATTTCAGCCCTGAGTTTGATGATTTCCTGTCTTCTACTCCTCCTGGGTGAAATTGCTTCTTTTTGTTCCAGAGCTTTCAAGTGCGCCATTAAGTTGCTGGTATATGCTCTCTCCTGTTTCTTTTTGGAGACACTCAGGGCTATGAGTTTTCCTCTAAGCACTGCTTTCATTGTGTCCCATAGATTTGGGTATGTTGTGCCTTCATTTTCATTAAGTTCTAAGAATTCTTTGATTTCTTTCTTTATTTCTTCCTGGATTAAGGTATCATTGAGTAGAATATTGTTCAGCCTCCAAGCGTATGGGGATTTTCTGTTGTTTTTGTTGCTATTGAAGAACACTCTTACTCCATGGTGATCTGATAAGAGGCATGGGATTAGTTCGATCTTTTTATATTTGTTGAGATCTGTCTTGTGTCCAATTATATGGTCGATTTTGGAGAAGGTACCATGAGGGGCTGAGAAAAAGGTATAGTCTTTTGCTTTAGGGTGAAATGTTCTATATATATCTGTTAAATCCAATTGCTCCAAAGTTTCGATGAGTTTCTCCGTGTCTCTGTTTAGTTTCTGTTTTCCTGGTCGGTCCACTGTAGATAGAGGAGTATTGAGGTCCCCCACAATCATTGTGTTAGGTGCAATGTGTGCTTTGAGCTTTAGTAAGGTTTCTTTTACAAATGAGGGTGCCCTTACATTTGGAGCGTAGATGTTTAGAATTGTGAGTTCCTCTTGGTGGATTCTTCCTTTGACTAGCAGGAAGTGACCTTCTGTGTCT
Source organism: Apodemus agrarius (assembly GCA_964023405.1). Lineage (NCBI taxonomy): Eukaryota > Metazoa > Chordata > Mammalia > Rodentia > Muridae > Apodemus > Apodemus agrarius. The sequence continues at coordinate 1,950,963 of OZ030005.1, read as the reverse complement.
CTTTTGATGACTTTGGGTTGAAAGTCAATTTTATCTGATATTAAAATGGCTATTCCAGCTTGCTTCCTGTGACCATTTGCTTGCAAAATTGTCTTCCATCCTTTTACTCTAAGGTAGTGTTTGTCTTTGACTCTGAGGTGTGTTTCCTGTAAGCAGCAAAATGTAGGGTCCTGTTTCCGTATCCAGTCTGTTAGTCTATGTCTTTTTATTGGGGAGTTGAGTCCATTGATGTTAAGAGATATTAAGGAATAGAGATTATTACTTCCTGACATTTTTTATGTTATTTTTGTTTTTGAGTAGTTATCTTCCTTTGAGTTTGATGGAAGAAGTTTACTGTCTTGCTTTTTCTTGGGTGCCATTTCCTTCCTTGTGTTGGAGTTTTCCTCCTATTATCCTTTGTAGAGCTGGGTTAGTGGAAAGATATTGTGTAAATTTGGTCCTGTCATGGAATATTTTGATTTCTCCATCTATGTTGATTGAGAGTTTTGCTGGGTATAGTAGTCTTAGCTGACATTTGTTTTCTCTTAGGGTCTGCATGAGGTCTGCCCAGGATCTTCTAGCTTTCATGGTTTCTGGAGAGAAGTCTGGTGTGATTCTGATAGGTCTTCCTTTATATGTTACTTGGCCCTTTTCTCTTACTGCCTTTAATATTCTTTCTTGTTTAGTACATTTGGGGTTTTGATTATTATGTGACGGGAGGTGTTTCTGTTCTGGTCCAGTCTGTTTGGAGTTCTGTAGGCTTCTTGTACATTCATGGGCATCTCTCTCTTTAAGTTAGGAAAGTTTTCTTCCATAATTTTGTTAAAGATATTTGATGGCCCTTTAAGTTGTAGATCTTCACTCTCATCTATCCCTATAATCCTTAGGTTTGGTCTTCTCATTGTGTCCTGGATTTCCTGGATGTTTTGGGTTACAAGCCTTTTGGATTTTGCGTTTTCTTTGACTGTGGAGTCAATGGTTACTATGTTATCTTCAGCATCGGAGATTCTTATTTCTATCTCTTGTATTCTGTTGTTTATGTTTGCATCTACGACCCCTGTTTTCTTCCCAAGGTTTTCTATCTCCAAGGTTGCCTCCTTTTGTGATTTCTTAGTTGTTTCTACCTCTGTGTTCAGATCTTGGATGGTTTTGCTCAGTTCCATCATTTGTTTGTTTGTGTTTTCATGTAATTCTTTAATATATTTTTGTGCTCCCTCTTTCATGACTTCTGCCTGTTGTTTCAAGTTCTCCTGCATTTCTTTAACTGATTTTCTCACTTCCTCTTTATTGGTTTCTGTCTGATGGCCCATATTCTCCTGGAGTTCTTTAAGTGTTTTTTGTGTTTGGATTGTAAGAGCTTCTACTCTATTGATGTTCCCCTGCATTTCTTTAAGAGATTTGTTTATGTCTTTTTTGTGTTCCTCTAGGAGCATCATGACCTGTGCTTTTATATCTAACTCTTGTTTTTCTGGTGTGCTGGGGTATCCTGGACTTGCTTTGGTTGGCGAATTGGGTTCAGATGGTGCCATATTGCCTTGATTTCTGTTAATAACGTTCCTACGTTTGCCTTTTGCCATCTCTTTATCTCTGGCGCTAGTTGGTCTTATTGTAGATGGCGCCCTGCTGAAAGCACAGCACGCCTGTCCCCAGGAGACAGATCCCTTCTGTCAGCTTGTCTGTGCTGGACTATGCTCGCTCTGATTCCAGGTCCCTGACTCCAGCTGCTAGAGTGCCGAGCTGTGCCCCGAGGCGGCCCAGTGGCCCCTCGCTGCTAGTCTGCTCAGAGAGCTGGTCCCGGCCAGTAGTCTGCACCCGCAGCTGATCTTTCTGTGCCCGGATCTCCTGCAGAGCTAAGCTAAGCTATAACTCTGGCCACGCACCTGATTCTAGCCGCTCACTGCGTCCAGTGTGCCCGCTGTTTGCGCGCGGGGGTCTGGGGCAAGATGGCTGCCCCTGCTGAAAGCACCGCTTGTCCTTGGCTGAGCTGTTCGTGCCCGGCTCTGCTGCTCCCTTCTGGCTGCGTTGACTGTGCTGGACTATGCTCGCTCTGAGTCCAGGCCCCTGACTCCAGCTGCTAGAGTGCCGAGCTGTGCCCGAGGCGGCCCGGTGGCCCCTCGCTGCTAGTCCGCTCGGAGAGCTGGTCCCGGCTGCTAGTCTGCACCCGCAGCTGATCTTTCTGTGCCCGGATCTGCTGCAGAGCTAAGCTAAGCTATAACTCTGGCCACGCACCTGATTCCAGCCGCTCACTGCGTCCAGTGTGCCCGCTGTTTGCGCGCGGGGGTCTCGAAATTAATCTTTCAACAAACCCAAAAGAAGATAACCACACAAACATAAAAATTACATCAAAAATAGCAGGAAGTAACCATCACTATTCCTTAATATCTCTTAACATCAATGGACTCAATTCCCCAATAAAAAGACATAGATTAACAGACTGGATATGTAAACAAGACCCAATCTTTTGCTACATACAGGAAACGCATGTCAGTGTCAAAGACAAACACTATCTCATAGCAAAAAACTGGAAAACAGTTTTTCAAACAAATGGTCCCAGGAAACAAAGTGGAGTAGCCATTCTAATATCCAATAAAATAGACATTCAACCAAAAGTCTTCAGAAAAGACACAGAAGGACACTTAATACTCATCAAAGGAAAAATCTACCAGGAAGAACTCAATTTTGAACATATACACCCCAAATACAAGGACACCCTCATTAGTAAAGGAAACTTTACTAATGCTTAAAGCACACATCTCACCCCACACAATAATTGTGGGTGAATTCAATACCCTACTCTTCTCTATGGACTGATCAGGGAAACACAAACTAAACAGAGACACAGTGAAACTAACAGAAGTTTTGGACCAAATTGATTTATTAGATATCTATAGAACTTTTCATCCTAAATCAAAAGAATATACCTTCTTCCCATCATCTCATGGTACCTTCTCCAAAACTGACCATATAATTGGTCACAAAACAGATCTTAACAGATATAAAAAGATTGAACTAATCTGATGCCTCCTATCGGATCACTATGAAGGTCTTCAATAGCAACATAAACAACAGAAAGACCACATACACATTGAAACTGAACAATGCTCTACTTTATGATACTTTGGTCAAGGAAGAAATAAGGAAAGAAATTAAAGACTTTTTAGAATTTGATGAAAATGAAGGTACAACATACCCAAACTTGTGGAACACAATGAGAGCAGTGCTAAGGGGAAAACTCATAGCTCTGAGTACCTCCAAAAAGAAGCTGGAGAGAGCATACACTAGCAGCTTAATGACACTCTTGAAAGCTTCAGAACAGAAAGTAGTTAATACACCCAAGAGGAGTAGAAGGCAGGAAATCATCAAACTCAGGGCTGAAATCAACCAAGTAGAAACAAAACAACTATAAAAACAATCAACAAAACTGGGAGCTGGTTCTTTGAGAAAATCAAAAAGATAGATAAACCTTTAGCCAGACTAACCAGAGGGCCCAGAGACAGTATCCAAATTAACAAAATCTGAAATGAAAAGAGAGAAATAACAACAGAAACTGAGAAAATTCAAAAAAATTATCATATCTTACTACAAAAGCCTATACTCAACACAACTGGAAAATCTGGATGAAATGGAAAATTTCCTAGACAGATACCAAATACCAAGGTTTAATCAGAATCAGATAGACCATCTAAACAGTCCCATAACCCCTAAAGAAATAGAAGTAGTCACTGATAGTCTCTCAAACAAAAATAGTACAGGACCAGATGGTTTTAGTGCAGAATTCAATCAGACCTTCAAAGAAGAACTAACACCAACACTCTTCAAAATATTCCACAAAATAGAAACAGCAGGAACACTACCCAACTCATTGTATGAATCCATAATTTTGCTGATACCAAAATCACACAAAGACCCAAGAAAGAAAGAGAGCTTTAGACCAGTTTCCCTCATGAATATTGATGCAAAAATACTCAATAAAATTCTTGCTAACTGAATCCAAGAACATATCAAAACTATCATTCACCATGAATAAGTAGGCTTCATCCCAGGGATGCAGGGATGGTTCAATATATGGAAATCCATCGATGTAATCCACTACATAAACAAACTAAAAGAAAAAAAACCACATGGTCATTTCATTAGATGCTGAAAAAGCATTTGATAAGATTCAACATCTTTTCATGTTAAAGGTCTTGGAAAGAACAGGAATTCAAGGCCCATACCTAAAGATAATAAAAGCAATATACAGCAAACCAGTAGCCAACATTAAACTAAATGGAGAGAAACTTGAAGCAATCCCACTAAAATCAGGGACTAGATAAGGCTGTCCTCTCTCTCCATATTTATTCAGTATAGTTCTTGAAATTCTAACTAGAGCAATTACACAACAAAAGGAGGTCAAATTGATACAAAGTGGAAAGGAAGATTTCAAATTATCACTATTTGCAGATGATATGATAGTATACTTAAGCGAGCCAAAAATCTCCACCAGAGAACTCCTACAACTGATAAACAACTTAAGCAAAGTGACTGGATATAAAATTAACTCAAGTAAATCAGTAGACTTCCTATACTCAAAGGATAAACCGGCTGAGAAAGAAATTAGGGAAATGACACCCTTCACAATAGCCACAAACAATATAAAGTATCTTGGTGAGACTCTAACCAAATAAGTGAAAGATCTGTATGACAGGAACTTCAAGTCTTTGAAGAAAGAAATCGAAGAAGACCTCAGAAAATGGAAATATCTTCCATGCTCATGGATTGACAGGATTAATATAGTAAAAATGGCCATTCCCAAAAGCAACCTAAAGATTCAATGAAATCCCCATAAAAATCCCAACTCAATTCCTCAAACAGTCAGAAAGAGCAACTCTCAAATTCATCTGAAATAACAAAAAACCTAGGATGGCTAAAACTATTCTCAACAGTAAAAACTTCTCTGGGAATCAGTATCACAGACATCAAGCAATACTACAGAACAATAGTGTTAAAAACTGCATGGTATTGGTACAGTGATAGGCAGGTAGATCAGTGGAATAGGATTGAAGACCCAGAAATGAACCCACACACCTATAGACACTTGATCTTTGATAAAAGAGCTAGAACCATCCAGTGGAAAAAGATAACCTTTTCAACAAATGGTGCTGGTTCGACTGGAGGTCAGTATGCAGGAGATTGGAAATCGATCCATTATTATCTCAGTGTACTAAGCTCAAGTCCAAGTGGATCAAGGACCTCCACATAAAGCCAGACACACTGAAACTAATAGAAAAGAAACTGGGGATCTTGCCTCGGGACACCGCACGAACGGCGGGCACAGGAGTCAGGTGCATGGAAAAAGATATAGCTTAGCTTAGCTCTGCAGGAGATCTGGGCACAGACAGCTCAGCTGTGGGTGCAGACCACCGCTGACCGGCTCTCCAGGCAGGCTGCCAGCGAGGGGTCATCTTGCCTTGGGACAGGGCCCGGAATTCTAGCAGCTGGAGTCAGAGGCTTGGACTGAGAACTAGAGTAGTCTAGCACAGACAACGCCGCCAGGCTCTGGCCCACACCCAGCGCCAGAAGAGATCGGCAGATCCAGGTACCAACAGCTCAGCAAAGGTCACTGTCCCCTGAGGACAGGCGCGCTGTGCTTTCAGGAGGGCTGCCATCTTCAATAAGACCAACTAACTCCAGAGATAAACACATGGCAAAAGGCAAACGTAGGAACATTATTAACAGAAATCAAGGCAATATGGTACCATCTAAACCCAATTTGCCAACCACAGCAAAGCCTGGATACCCCAGCACACCAGAAAAACAAGAGTTAGATATAAAAGCACAGGTCATGATGCTCCTAGAGGAACACAAAAAAGACATAAACAAATCTCTTAACGAAATGCAGGGGAACATCAATAGGGTAGAAACTCTTAAAATGCAAACACAAAAAACACTTAAAGAACTCCAGGAGAATATGGGACAACAGACAGAAACCAATAAAGAGGAAATGAGAAAATCAGTTAAAGAAATGCAGGAGAACTTGAAACAACATGCAGAAGTCATGAAAGAGGGAACACAAAAATATATTAAAGAATTACATGAAAACACAAACAAGAAAATGAAGGAACTGAGCAAAACCATTCAAGATCTGAACACAGAGGTAGAAACAACTAAGAAATCACAAAAGGAGGCGACTTTGGAGATAGAAAACCTTGGGAAGAAATCAGGGGTCGTAGATGCAAACATCAACAACAGAATACAAGAGATAGAGATAAGAATCTCAGATGCTGAAGATAACATAGTAACCACTGGCTCCACAGTCAAAGAAAACGCAAAATCCAAAAGACTTGTAATCCAAAACATCCAGGAAATCCAGGACAAAATGAGAAGACCAAACCTAAGGATTATAGGGATAGATGAGAGTGAAGATCTACAACTTAAAGGGACAGCAAATATCTTCTACAAAATTATGGAAGAAAACTTCCCTAACTTAAAGAGAGAGATGCCCATGAATATACAAGAAGCCTACAGAACTCCAAACAGACTGGACCAGAACAGAAACACCTCCCGTCACATAATAATCAAAACCCCAAATGTACTAAACAAAGAAAGAATATTAAAGGCAGCAAGAGAAAAAGGCCAAGTAACATATAAAGGAAGACCTATCACAATCACACCAGACTTTTCTCCAGAAACCATGAAAGCTAGAAGATCCTGGGCAGACCTCATGCAGACCCTAAGAGAACACAAATGTCAGCCAAGACTACTATACCCAGCAAAACTCTCAATCAACATAGATGGAGAAATCAAAATATTCCATGACAGGACCAAATTTACACAATATCTTTCCACTAACCCAGCTCTACAAAGGATAATAGGAGGAAAACTCCAATACAAGGAAGGAAACTGCACCCAAGAAAAAGCAAGACAGTAACCTTCTTCCATCAAACTCAAAGGAAGATAACTACTCAAAAACAAAAATAACATCAAAAATGTCAGGAATTAATAATCTCTATTCCTTAATATCTCTTAACATCAATGGACTCAATTCTCCAATAAAAAGACACAGACTGGATACAGAAACAGGACTCTACATTTTGCTGCTTACAGGAAACACACCTCAGAGTCAAAGACAAACACTACCTTAGAGTAAAAGGATGGAAGACAATTTTGCAAGCAAATGGTCACAGGAAGCAAGCTGAAACAGCAATTTTAATGTCAGATAAAATTGACTTTCAACCCAAAGTCATCAAAAGAGACACAGATGGTCACTTCTTGCTAGTCAAAGGAAGAATCCACCAAGAAGAACTCACAATTCTAAACATCTATGCTCCAAATGTAAGGGCACCCTCATTCATAAAAGAAACTTTACTAAAGCTCAAAGCACACATTGCACCTAACACAATGATTGTAGGGGACCTCAATACTCCACTATCCATAGTGGACCGACCAGGAAAACAGAAACTAAACAGGGACATGGAGAAACTCATCGAAACTTTGGACCAATTGGATTTAACAGATATATATAGAACATTTCACCCTAAAGCAAGACTATACCTTTTTCTCAGCTCCTCATGGTACCTTCTCCAAAATCAACCATATAATTGGACACAAGACAGATCTCAACAAATATAAAAAGATCGAACTAATCCCATGCCTCTTATCAGATCACCATGGAGTAAGAGTGTTCTTCAATAGCAACAAAAACAACAGAAAATCCTCATACACGTGGAGGCTGAACAATATTCTACTCAATGATACCTTAATCCAGGAAGAAATAAAGAGAAATCAAAGATTTCTTAGAATTTAATGAAAATGAAGGCACAACATACCCAAATCTATGGGACACAATGAAAGCAGTGCTTAGAGGAAAATTCATAGCTCTGAGTGTCTCCAAAAAGAAACTGGAGAGGTCATATACTAGCAACTTAATGGCACACTTGAAAGCCCTGAAACAAAAAGAAGCAATTTCACCCAGGAGGAGTATAAGACAGGAAATCATCAAACTCAGGGCTGAAATCAACCAAGTTGAAACAAAAAGAACCATACAAAGAATCAACAAAACCAGGAGCTGGTTCTTTGAGAAGTTCAACAAGATAGATAAACCCCTAGCCAAACTTACTAAAGGGCACAGAGACAGTATTCAAATTAACAAAATTAGAAATGAAAAGGGAGATATAACAACAGAAACTGAGGAAATTCAAACAATCATCAGATCCTGCTACAAAAACCTATACTCAACACAACTGGAGAATCTGGAGGAAATGGACAATTTCCTCAACAGTTACCAAATACCAAAATTAAACCAGGATCAAATAGATCATCTAAACAGACCCATAACCCCCAAAGAAATAGAAGGGGTCATAGACAGCCTTCCAACCAAAAAAAGCACAGGACCAGATGGTTTTAGTGCAGAATTCTATCAGACCTTCAAAGAAGTCCTGATACTGATACTCTTCAAACTATTCCACATAATAGAAACAGAAAGAACACTACCCAACTCATTCTATGAAACCACAATTACCCTGATACCAAAATCACACAAAGATCCAACTAAGAAAGAGGACTACAGGTCAATTTCTCTTATGAATATCGATGCAAAAATACTAAACAAAATACTTGCCACCGAATCCAAGAACACATCAAAATGATCATTCACCATGATCAAGTTGGCTTCATCCCAGGAATGCAGGGATGGTTCAATATATGGAAATCCATCAACGTAATCCACTACATAAACAAACTCAAAGAAAAAAAGCACATGGTCATCTCATTGGATGCTGAAAAAGCATTTGACAAAATTCAGCATCCTTTCATGCTAAAGGTCCTAGAAAGAACAGGAATTCAAGGCCCATATCTAAACATAGTAAAAGCAATATACAGCAGACCAGTAGCCAACATCAAGGTAACAGAGAAAAAATTGAAGCAATCCCACTAAAATCAGGGACTAGACAAGGCTGCCCCCTCTCACCATATCTCTTCAATATAGTACTTGGGGTACTAGCTAGAGCAATTTGACAACAGAGGGAAGTCAAGGGGATACAAATCGGAAAGGAAGAGGTCAAACTATCACTATTCGCAGATGATATGATAGTATACTTAAGTGACCCAAAAACCTCAACCAGAGAACTCCTACAACTGATAAACAACTTCAGCAAAGTGGCTGGCTATAAAATCAACTCAAGCAAATCAGTAGCCTTCCTATACGCGAAGGATAAGCAGGCCGAGAAAGAAATTAGGGAAATGACACCCTTCACAATAGCCACAAATGATATAAAGTATCTTGGAGTGACTCTAACCAAACAAGTGAAAGATTTATATGACAAAAACTTCAGTTCTCTGAAGAGGGAAATTGAAGAAGACATCAGAAAATGGGAAAAACTTCCATGCTCGTGGGTTGGCAGGACTAATATTGTCAAAATGACAATCTTGCCCAAAGCAATATACAGATTCAACACAATCCCCATCAAAATCCCAACTCAGTTCTTCATAGAGTTAGAAAGAGCAATTCTCAAATTTATCTGGAATAACAAAAAACACAGGATAGCTAAAACTATCATCAACAGCAAAACAACTTCTGGGGGAATCAATATCCCGGACCTCAAGCAATATTACAGAGCAGTAGTATTAAAAAGTGCATGGTATTGGTTCAGTGACAGGGAGGCGGATCAATGAAATAGGTTCGAAGACCCAGAATTGAACCCACACATCTATGGCCAATTGATCTTCGACAAAGGTGCTGAAAACATCCAGTGAAAAAAGATAGCCTTTTCAACAGATGGTGCTGGCTCAACTGGAGGTCAACATGCAGAAGAATGAGAATTGATCCACTCTTATCTCCTTGTACTAAGCTCAACTCCAAGTGGATCAAGGACCTCCACATAAAACCAGATACACTAAAACTAATAGAAAAGAAACTGGGGAAGACCCTTGAGGACATTGACTCAGGGGAAAAATTCCTGAACACAACACCAATTGCTTATGCTCTAGGAGCAAGAATAGACAAATGGGATCTGATAAAATTACAAAGTTTCTGTAAGGCAAAAGACACTGTCAAAAGGACAAATTGGCAACCAACAAATTGGAAAAAAGATCTTTACCAACCCCACATCCGACAGAGGGCTAATATCCAATGTATACAAAGAACTCAAGAGGTTAGAACCCAGAAAACCAAATAACCCTATTAAAAATGGGGTACAGAGGTAAATATAGAATTTTTACCCAAAGAACTTCGGATGGCTGAGAAGCCCCTTAAGAAATGTTCAACATCCTTAGTCATTAGGGAAATGCAAATCAAAACAACCCTGAGATTTCACCTTACACCAGTCAGAATGGCGAAGATTAAAAACTCAGGAGACAGCAGGTGTTGGAGAAGATGTGGAGAAAGAGGAACACTCCTCCACTGCTGGTGGGATTGCAAGATGGTTCAACCACTCTGGAAATCAGTCTGGCGGTTCCTCAGAAAACTGGGCAAGACACTTCCGGAGGACCCTGCTATACCATTCCTGGGCATATACCCAGAGGATTCTCCAGCATGTAATAAGGATAAGTGCTCCACTATGTTCCTAGCAGCCCTATTTATAATAACCAGAAGCTGGAAAGAACCCAGATGTCCCTCAAAGGAGGAATGGATACAAAAAATGTGGTATATTTACACAATGGAGTACTATCCAGACATTAGAAACAATGAATAATGAAATTCTTAGACAAATGGATGGAGCTGGAGAACATCATCTTAAGAGAGGTAACCAAGTCTCAAAAGAACACTCATGGTATGCTCACTGATAAGCGGATATTAGCCTAGAATCTTGAATACTCAAGACACAATCCACATATCAAATGATGTCCAAGAAGAAGGAAGGAGTGGCCCCTGGTTCTGGAAAGGCTCAGTGCAGCAGTGTAGGGTAATACCAGGACAGGGAAGTGGGAAGGGTGGGTGGAGAACAGGGGGAAGGAAGAGGGCTTATGGGACTTTCACAGAGGGGGGGATCCAGGAAAGGGGAAATCATTGAAATGTAAATAAAGAATATATAGAATAAAAAAAAGTTTTTCTTCTCAGGCGTGACTGCATTTTTCACAATTTTTATTACATGTCTTCTGTTGCAGTATCATCCTCATTTTTATTAATATTTTTTTAGCTTTTTCTAAGACATATCTTTATATTTCTTATTTTTGTTTTTGTTGTATATATGTTATCATAATATATTCCCCATTTAAAACATTATTATATTTTATATTATATTTATATTTATTTATTTCTTATTTTATGTATCTTGGAGTTCTGCCTACTATCCTCTGTGTGTCAGATCCTCTGGAACTGGAGTTACATACAGTTGTAAGCTGCCACATAGATTCTGGGAATTGGACCTGGGTCCTTTGGAAAACTACCAGGTGCTCTTATCCAGTGACCCATAACTTCAGGCCTATCTTCCTCATTTTTATTTAAATTTGTTTCTAATTTTCTTCTAAGGCCCATCTTTGTTTTTCATGTTTCCTTTCTTTTATTTCTAAATCCCCCTTTTTTGCAAAAGTATTAAAAGCAATCATGATCATTAAGATTATAAGAAATACCAGCATAATAAAAATCATAATTGGTAATATGTCAGCTACAAATATGTCATTCCTCCCTCTCCTCCCTCTCCCTCCTTCTCCTTCTCTCTCTCTCTCTCTCTCTCTCTCTCTCTCTCTCTCTCTCTCTCTCTCTCTCCTCTCTCTCTCTCTCTCTCTGTTCTATCTTTAAGGCATATAAATGACATTATATAGAACCCAAAATGTCATGTTATGGATTTTTTTCATCTCATTTGTCTCATTCCCTTTACTTTTACTTTTTTTTAAAAAACCTGATGAGAAGTTTGGTTGTGCTCGGATTTCTTCTGTATGTTCTGTGTTTCTGTCTGCAATTCAGCTCAGATTTCATGCTGTTGTTGGGCTTACCCTGTCTCCTCATTCACAGAAAGAGGAGGGTGTTCCTGCTTTCTCTGTTTGTAGCTGGCAGCTCCCAAGGTTTACCTTTATGGAGTTTAACCAGGAGCTATGCTTCACTGTATACCTGACTGCTCCTGAGTCCAAGATGTCCTCAAGGTTATATCTCCAGGTTGTTGAATATTTCAGCTAATGTCATTCCCACTGGTTCCTGGGATCCTCTCACATCTCTGGCATCAGAGACTTTTTAGTGGGTTCCCCCCATTCCACACCCTTCACTGCTATATGTTTCTATTCATTCTCCTGGCCCTCTGCATTTCTCACCTGTTTCTTCTCATATGTGATCCTGCCACCCCATCTTCTCCCTTCCCCTCCTCTCTCTCACCCAGCTCCCTCCAACCCTCTGCCTCCCAAGATTATTTGTTTCCCTCTTCTAAGAGGGGATGAAGCATCTGCACTTTAGCATTCCTTCTTCTTTTTTTAAATTTTTATTTGGATCAAAAAAAATTTTTATTGGATATATTCTATATTTACATTTCATTTCCCTTTTTTGGTTCCCCACCCCCCAAAGGTCCCACATGCCGTTTTCCCTCCCCCTGCTACCTCATCCACCCCTTCCCACTTCCCTGTTCTGGTATTCCCCTACACTGATGCTTTGATCCTTTCCAGCACCAGTGTCCATTCCTTTCTTCTTGTCAGACATCATTTGGTATGTGGATTGTGTCTTTGGTGTCCCAAGATTCTAGGCTAATATCCACTTATCAGTGACTGCATACCATGGGTATTCTTTTGAGACTGGGTTACCTTACTTAGTATGATGTTCTCCAGCTCCATCCATTTCTCTAAGAATTTCATGAATTCATTGTTTCTAATGGCTGAATAGTACTCCATTGTGTATATATACCACATTTTTTGTATCCATTCCTCCATTGAAGGACATCTGTGTTCTTTCCAGCTTCTGGATATTATAAATAAGGCTTCTATGAACATAGTGGAGCATGTATCCTTATTGCACGCTGGGGAATCTTCTGGGTATATTCCCAGGAGTGGTATGGCTGGGTCCTCCGGAAGTATCATGTCTAGTTTTCTGAGGAACCGCCAGACTCATTTCAAGAGTGGTTGTACCAGCTTGCAGTACCACCAGCAGTGGAGGAGTGTTCCTCTTTCTCCACATCCTCGCCAACACCTGATGTCTTCTGAGTTTTTAATCTTAGCCATTCTGACTGGTGTGAGATGAAATCTCAGGGTTGTTTTGATTTGCATTTCTCTAATGACTAATGATGTTGAACATTTTTTAAGGTGTTTCTCAGCCAACCGAATTTCTTCAGGTGAAAAGTCTTTGTTTAGCTCTGTACCCCATTTTTGGATAGGGTTATTTGGTTTTCTGGGGTCTAACTTCTTGAGTTCTTTGTATACATTGGATATTAGCCCTCTGTCGGATGGTTGAAGACCTCAGAAAATGGAAAAATCTTCCATGCTCGTGGGTTGGCAGGATTAATATAGTTAAAATGGCAATCTTGCCAAAAGCAATATACAGATTCAATGCAATCCCCATCAAAATTCCAACTCAGTCTTCATAGAGTTAGAAAGAGCAATTCTCAAATTCATCTGGATTAACAAAAAACCCAGGATAGCTAAAACTATCATCAGCAGTAAATGAACTTCTGGGGGAATCAATATCCTGAACCTCAAACAATAGTACAGAGCAGTAGTGTTAAAAACTGCATGGTATTGGTACAGTGACAGGGAAGTGGATCAATGGAATAGGATTGAAGACCCAGAATTGAACCCACGCATATATGGCCAATTGATCTTCGACAAAGGAGCTGAAAACATCCAGTGGAAAAAAGATAGGCTTTTCAACAAATGGTGCTGGCTCAACTGGAGGTCAACATGCAGAAGAATGAGAATTGATCCACTCTTATCTTCTTGCACTAAGCTCAACTCCAAGTGGATCAAGGACCTCCACATAAAACCAGACACACTAAAACTAATAGAAAAGAAACTGGGGAAGACCCTTGAGGACATTGGCTCAGTGGGAAAATTCCTGAACAGAACACCAAAACTTATGCTCTAAGAGCAAGAATAGACAAATGGGACCTCATAAAATTACAAAGTTTCTGTAAGGCAAAAGACACTGTCAAAAGGACAAATCGGCAACCAACAAATTGGGAAAAGATCTTCGCATTCCTTCTTCTTAAGCTTCATATAGTCTGAGAGTTTTACCATGGGTATTCTGAGATTTGTGGCTAATATCCACCTATCAGTAAGTACATACAATGTATTCCCTTTTGGGTCTGCCTAACCTCAATCAGGATGATATTTTCGAGTTCCATCCATTTGCCTATAAAGTTCATGAAGTGGTCATTCTTAATAGCTGAGTAGTATTCCATTGTGTAAATGTACCACATTTTCTGTATCCATTCTTCCAATGAAGGGCATCTGGGGTTTTTCCAGTTTCTGGCTATTATAAATAAGACTGTTATGAACACATTGGAGCATGTGTCCTTGTTGTATGTTGGAGCTACTTTTGGATAAACACCTAGTAGTGCATAGAACAAATTAGTTTGAGAAGTATTGGTATTAAGTCTTCTTTAAAAGTCTGGTAGAATTCTGTACTAAAACAATATGGCCCTGGGTTTTTTTGGTTGGGTGACTTTTAATGACTTTTTCTATGTATTAGGGGTTATGGGACTGTTTAGATAGTTTATCTGGTCCTGATTTAACTTTGGTACCTGCTATCTACCTAGAAAATCATCCATTTAATCTATGTATTACAGTTGTGTTGAGTATAGGCTTTTGTGGTAGGATCTGATGATTTTTTGAATTAGTGTAGCTGGGTCCTCATGTATTTCCAATTTTCTGAGGAACTGCCAGATTGATTTCCAAAGTGGTTGTACCAGCTTGCCATCCCACGAGCAATAGGAGTGTTCCTCTTTCTCCACATCCTCACCAGCATGTACTATCACTTGAGTTTTTTATCTTAGCCATTCTGATTGGTATATGGTGTTATCTCAGGGTCATTTTGATTTACAGTTCCCTCATGACTAAGGATACTGAACATTTCTTTAAGTGCTTTTTAGTTCTTCAAGATTCCTTAGTTCAGAATTCTTTGCTTAGTTCTGAACCCCCTTTTTAAACTGTTATTTGTTTTACTTGATTCTAACTTCTTGAGTTCTTTGTATATTTGGATAGTAGCTCTTTGATGTAGGTTTGGTAACAATCTTTTCTCAATCTGTAGGTTGCTACTTTGTCCTGTTGACAGTGTCCTTTGCATTACAAAACCTTTTCAATTTCATGAGGTCACATTTGTCAATTGTTGACCATAGAGTCAGAGCCAATGATGTTCTGTTCAGGAAATTTTCCCCTGTGCTGATCTGTTCAAGGCTCTTTCCTACTTTCTCCTCTATTAGATACAACATATCTGGTTTTATGTGGGTGGAGTCCATGATCCACTTGGACTTGCACTTTGTACAAGGAGATAACAATGGATCAATATGTATTATTCTACATGCAGAACAACAACTAGACCAGCACTATTGTTGAAGATGCTTTCTTTTTTCCAGTGGATGGTTTTGACTTTGTCAAAGATCAAGTGACCATAGGTGTGTGGGTTTATTTCTGGGTCTTCAATTCTATTTTATTGAACTGTCTATCTCTGTACCAATATCATATTTTTTATAGCTATTGCTTCAGGTCAGGGATGGTGATTTCCTCAGATGTCCTTTTATTGTTGAGAATAGTTTTCACTATCCTGTTTTTTTTTTTTTTTTGTTGTTGTTGTTGTTGTTATTACAAATGAATTTTAGACTCGCTCTTTCTATCTCTGTGGGAAAAAATGAGTTGGCATTTTCTTGGGAATTGTACCGAATCTGTAGATTGCTTTTGGTAAGCTGGCCATTTTTACTGTTATCCTACCAATCCATGAGCATAGGAGATATTTCAGTCTTCTGAGGTCTTCTTTGGTTTCTTTCTTCAGAGAGTTGAAGTTTTCATAATATAGATCTTTCATTAGCTTGGTTAGAGTTACAACAAAATATTTTATATTATTTTTAACTATTGTGAAGGGTGTTGTTTCCATAATTTCTTTCTTAGCTCATTTATCCTTTGAGTAGATGAAGGCTATTGATTTGTTTGAGTTAATTTTATATATAGCCACTTTTCTGAATTTGTTTATCAGGTGTAGGAGTTTATTGATAGAATTTTTGCAGTTGATTATGTATACTGTCAAATTATATGCAAATAGTGACACCTTGATTTCTTCCTTTCCAATTTGCACCCCTTTGACCTCCTTCAAGTGTTATATAGAATAAATAGAGAGAGAATAAGTAGCATTGTCTTGTCTCTGATATTAGTGGGATTACTTCAATTTCTCTCCATTGATGTTCGCTGTTGGTTTTATGTATATTGCTTTTATTATGTTTAGGTATGTGTCTTGAATTTCTGATTTTTCCAAGACTTTTAACATGGAACAATGCTGTATTTTGTCAAAGGTTTTCCAGCATTTAATGAGATGATCATATAATTTTTTTCTTTGTGTTTGTTTATATAGTGGATTATATTGATGGGTTTCTGTGTGATGAACCATCTCTGCATCCCTGGGATGAAGCCTCCTTGATTGAGGTAAGTGATGGTTTTCATATGTTCTTGGATTTAGTTGACTAGAATTTTATTGAGTATTTTTTGCATTGATATTCATAAGCAAAATGGGTCTGAAGTTCTATTTCTTTGTTGTGTCTTTGTGTGATTTAGGTAACAGTGTAACTATGGCTTCATATAACAAATTAGGTACTACTCCTTTTTCTATTTTGTAGAATAGTTTGAGACGTATTGGTATTAGGTCTTCTTTGAAAGTCTGGTAGAATTCTGTACTAAAACTGTTGGTACTCTGTTCAAGCTCCACCCCACAGCTACCTGGCAATAGCCAGGTATGCCCCGCCCCACATGCCTGCTCCACTATAAGAGGGGCTGCCTGCCCCCTCCTCTCTCTCTTTACCCGCTCCTTCCTCTCTCTTCTCATCCTCTCACCTCTCTGCCCCTCTTGGGCTCCCCTCCCCCCTCTCTCCACATGGTCATGGCCGGCCTCCACTCTCTATTCCCTCTATTCTCTCTCTATTCTCTCTCTACTCTCTCTCTATCTCTCTCCCTCTCTCTCTACTACTACTCTCATCTTATTCTCTAAATAAACTCTATTCTATGCCATGTCAGTGTGTATGTGTGGTCCTTCAGGGGGAGGTGATGCCTGAGCATGGGCCCGCTCAGGCACTCCCTTCCCCCATATCGCCATGCCATATTCACTAACACCCTTCCTCTCTTTTAAGTCCCATTAATGGTGCTGAAACCCGGGAATATCAACAACCCAATTAATAAAGAAATCATCATTTGGTGCCGTGTGACTCGGATCGAGAAACTGCGAGGTTTGCGAGCAAAATTTGCCATGGTAAGCCCTGCAAACAGCATTCGTTCTGTTTGCCTGAAAATCCTTCCTTTCCCTTATCTGCGGACGCTAATTGCTGTTTGCCTGTCTCCTCCTTGTACCCACCATTCTATTTCCCAAGCCCCGATCCTGCGCGCGGCCTGAAAAATCTTTCCCTTTCCCCCCGCCGCCGCCGCCGCGAGCGCTCGGAGGCGGCGACTCGGGTTCCGCCGCGAGCCAGAGGTGGCGGCTCGGGTTCCGCTCGGTTCCCGGTGCCTTGCCCCTCTGGCCGCCTCCCGCACCCCCTCCTCCTTTCTTCTCAGCCTGAAGCGGCAGCAGCCACTCTCCTCATGAGCCCGCACTCTCCTCGGGGGCGCACGGGACGGCCGTCCCGCTCGCTCCCCTCTCCGTGCGCGCACTCGCAGCCATGGTTCCATGGCTCGCGGTTTCCTTCCCCCTTTCCTGCCGCCGCCGCAGGCAGATGCACGCCCCGCCCTCTATAGCTTTCCCAGCTCCGCGCGCGCTGGCGCGCGCACTCGCAGCCATGAGTCCATGGCTCGCGGTTTCCTTTCCCCTTTCCTGCTGCTGTCTGCCGCCGCGGCAGCCCGAAGCTGCCGTACGCCCCGCTCTCTGTAACTTTCCCAGCTCTGCGCGCGCGTGTGTGCCTCCGCGCGGGCGCTCGCAGCCACGGTTATTCAACGCATGCTTTCTCGGTTCCCCTGCAGTAGCGCCCGATCACCAGCGCTCTATACCGCGCTGGCCAGCTCGTGCGGCCGGGGGCGCCGCCACCGCCGCCGCCGCCTCCTCTGCCATGCTTCCACATGGGCGCAGACTCGCGCCTGTGGGCCGCGATTTAGCACAGGTCTTACTGAGGCTGTGGGCCCCACAGCCAGCTCTACCTCATGCTCCTACAGGCAGATGCCTGTCATTGACACTCATTCATATTAGGACAATCAGGCTTTGGGTTGGCTAGGGGGATTTCAGCCAAAGGATAGGAATTGGCCAGCCTACCATGGGTTGAAATTCGTTCCCTAACCCAGCTCACATAACTGGCCCTGGCCAACATTCATTCGCATTAGGACGTTAGCCTTGGGTTAAATTTCCCCACCCCCCCCCCCGGAAGTGTTTTCACTGCTGTTTAAGTCCTGGCCAGGCAAGCACTTCCCGCCTCAAGACGCTCCTAGGATCTCACGCGACGGCCTGATTTCCTAGCCTAGCGGGTAATTAAGGTATTGCAATATATTCCAGGACGCTGAGATTATATTGAATACCTTTTCCCTAACCCATGGGCAATTCGTCTTCGACGGTACATCCAGGTACCCCACTGGGATGTCTCCTGGAGAATCTCAAATCTCTAAAATTAGCCTCCAATTTGAGGCGATCTAAGTTAACAAAACCTCTGTAATAAGGTCTAGATTGCTTCTCATCAACTCCAATGGGCTATTGCTTGTCTTTGACCATAAATTAACAGTCTGGTAAATGATAAAGGACCTAAGCCTCACCTGTCCGTGTTCCCACTACCTCTTAGTTTGTTCATTCCCATAGCCTGCATAAAGCCTAAATCCGAGTAGACAAACTCATTTTCTGTCACCACAGTTTAATCCATTGCTGCCAGTTTTCTTTCTTACTCTGATCCTAGCCTCTTTACTAATAAAGCAACATACTTTCCTCTACCTATGCAACCTGTCAAAGCTACTTAAAAATTCTCATTTTCTATCCTCTCTCATTTCCTGTGCTCTCTCATTTCCTATCCTCTCTTGACTATTGCTCTCCCCTCTCATGTTCAATCTTGTCAGAAGTTTGATATTAAGTTTAAGACAGACAGAATTCCCAAAGGCCTGACAGCTTCTCCACGAGGTCTCAGAAGATGTGGACACCGCTACCAGATGCTGCCTAAGGAAGTGCAGTGGACACCACCGCTACTAGATGCTGCCCCCAAAAAGGAGTGCAGTGGACAAGACCAGATACCTTGAGTCAAATGACTTAGCTAAACAAAGGTAAGCCATTTCTCATATCATGGGTATCCATTCCACAGAAGAAGCCCTGCATCTTCTGTGCTTCAAAGCCAGACTAACAGCCAAAGCCGCCATGGAGACCAGAGACCACAAAGAACTGCTGGCTACTGGAATCTGTCACCTTTTAATAATATAGCTGCTAAGTTATTACTTATTCCACAGACTTCTGACTACATTGACCACTAGACAATTATCTCCTTACCTAAACTCTATTTCCATTAAATACTTCATATTTCCTCTTCTTGCTCTGTTATTGCTTATTCCTCAGACTTCTGACTACAGCTATCTCCTTACCTAAACTCTATTCCCATTGAATACTTCATATTTCCTCTTCTTGTTCTGTCACTGTCCTAACATCTGAGTTCCTATAGATTTGCCTAACTCTAATAATAAATATTCCACTATACGATCCAACTTTCAATCCTATTCCTCCCTATTCCTTCTCCTCTACAAAAGGCTCATCTTAAAGACTGTTCATGTGGTTAACTCATGTTGTTATCTCTTTAGTAAACTTGTTAGCTATAAGAACCTACCCAGATCTACTGCTCATGGACCAACTAGGCTCCATCCAGATAAGTACATCTGCCCAAGTTCCCACTTACTACCTAATCCAAAGGGTGGGATTCCTCTGGGTCTCAATTGGAAAGGGTGGGATTCCTCTGGATCTCAATTGTACATCTCAAAGAGAATTTTTCCTTTCTCCCAGTTGTACTCATCCCCTCCCTATACTAATGTGTTTCAACATCTTGTCAAGTCCAGGCGCCTGCCACATCCAGACCCTTGCCACATCCAGGACAGCTCCAGAGAAGCAACCTTCAGATGCTCCAATCTCCTCAGCTTCTCTACACACAGACAGCTTCTACTGGACCTGTTCTGACCTATCCTCAGATGGCTCCACAGACCCTGGACAACAAGAAAGCAGCCTATTCTCCTGAGACTGGACAAACATCCCCCATACCCCTTTTCTCTAGGTTCCCCAGAGACACGTCGCCCCCAATGTCAGCATGAAGCAGCCAGATGTCACCACGACAACCCTATTCCTGCTTCGCCGTCACCTCCTTTTATTTTTTTTTCTTTTTTAATTAAACAAATACTGGGGAATGTTGGTACTCTGTTCAAGCTCCACCCCACAGCTACCTGGCAATAGCCAGGTATGCCCCGCCCCACATGCCTGCTCCACTGTAAGAGGGGCTGCCTGCCCCCTCCTCTCTCTCTTTAACCGCTCCTTCCTCTCTCTTCTCATCCTCTCACCTCTCTGCCCCTCTTGGGCTCCCCTCCCCCCTCTCTCCACATGGTCATGGCCGGCCTCCACTCTCTATTCCCTCTATTCTCTCTCTATTCTCTCTCTACTCTCTCTCTATCTCTCTCCCTCTCTCTCTACTACTACTCTCATCTTATTCTCTAAATAAACTCTATTCTATGCCATGTCAGTGTGTATGTGTGGTCCTTCAGGGGGAGGTGATGCCTGAGCATGGGCCCGCTCAGGCACTCCCTTCCCCCATATCGCCATGCCATATTCACTAACACCCTTCCTCTCTTTTAAGTCCCATTAAAAACCATCTGGCCCTGGGCTTTTTTGTTGGGTGACTTTTAATGACTTTTTCTATGTTTTAGGGGTTATGGGACTGTTTAGCTAGTTTATCTGGTCCTGATTAAATTTTGGTACCTGCTGTCTACCTAGAAAATCATCCATTTAATCTACATATTATAGTTGTGTTGAGTATAGGTTTTTGTGGTAGGATCTGATGATTTTTTTTTAATTTCCTGAGTTTCTGTTATGTCTCCCTTTTCTTCTCTGATTTTGTTAATTTGGGTTCTGTCTCTGTGCCCTTTAGTTAGTTTGGCTAAGGGTTTATCTATTGTGTTTATTTTCTCAAAGAACTAGCTCCTAGTTTGGCTGATTTTTGGTATATTTCTCTTTGTTTCTCCTTGGAGGATTTCAGCCCTGAGATTGGTGATTTCCTGCCATCTACTCCTCCTTGGCTTGTTTGCTTCTTTTTGTTATGGAGCTCTCAGATGAGCTGTTAAGTTGCTAGTGTAGATCTTCTCCAATTTCTTTATGAAAGCACTCAGTGTTATAAATTATCCTCTTAGCACTGCTTTCATTGTGTCTCAAGTTTGGGCATGGTGCGTTCATTTTCATTAAATTCTAAGAAGTCTTTAATTCCTTTTCTTATTTCTTCCTTATTATCATTGAATAGCTAGTTGTTCAGCTCCCATGAGTATGTGGGCTTTCTGCTGTTTTTGTTGTTTTAGAAGACCAGCCTTAATCCACAGTAATCTGATTTATTTATCTATTTACTTATTTTTTGGTTTTTCAAGATAGGGTTTCTCTGTGTAGACCTGGCTGTCCTGGAACTCACTCTGTAGACCAGGCTGGCCTTGAACTCAGAAATCCGCCTACCTCTGCCTCCCAAGTGCTTGGATTAAAGGCGTGCATCACCACTGCCTGGCATGGTAATCTAATTTAATGCATAGCACTGGTTCAATCATCTTGTTTCTATTGAGGCTTGTTTTGTTTCTGATTATATGATCAGTTTTGGAGAAGGTATCATGAGGTACTGAGAAGAAGATATATTCTATTGCTTTAGGGTGAAATGGTCTGTACATATCAGTTAAATCCATCTGTTTAATAACGTTAGTTTCACGGTGTCTTTGTTTAGTTTCTGTTTGAGTGGTCTGTACCTTGGTGAGAATGAGGTTTTGAAGTCCTCCAATACTATTTTTTGATTTTCAATGTATGTTTTGAGTGTTAGTAACATTACTTTTACAAATATGGGTGCCCTTGTGTTTGGGACATATATGATCAATATTGAGAGGTTATTTTGGTAGATTTTCTCTTTGATGAGTAAGAAGTATCTTTCCCCATCTCTTTAATAACGTTTTGTAGAAAGTCTATTTTATTGGATATTAGAATGGCTACTCCAGCTTGTATCTTGGGACCTTTTGCTTGAATTTTTTCCAGCCTTTTACTCTGAGAGAGTTTTATCTTTGCCACTGAGGTATGTTTCCTGTATGCAACAAAATACTGGGTCCTATTTACATATCCAGTCTGTTGACCTATGCCTTTTTACTGGGGAATTGAACCTATTGGTATTAAGAGATATTAAAGACCAATTGCTGTTATTTTTGTTGTTATAGGTGTATTATGTTTGTGTGGCTCTTTTCTTTGGGGATTGTGGGAAAATTAAGTTTTTGGTTTTCCTTGGGTAGTTTCCCTCCTTGTTTTGGAGTTTTCCTTTTATTATTTTCTTTAGAGCTGGATTAATGGAAAAAAACTGTTTAAATTTGTTTGTTTTTCGTAGAATATCTTGGTTTCTCCATCTATGATAATTGAGAATTTTGCTGGGTATAGTAGCCTAGGCTGGCATTTGTATTCTTTAGGGTTTGCATGAAATTTGTTCAAGATCTTGTAGCTTTTAGAGTCTCTATTGAGAAGTCTGGTATAATTCTGATAGTTATGCCTTTATATATTACTTGCCCTTTTTCCCCTTACAGATTTTAACGTTCTTTCTTTCTTTTGTGTATGTTAGTGTATTGATTATTATGTGACAGGTGGAATTTCTTTTCTGGTCTAATCTATTTGGTGTCCTGTAGGCTTCTTGTACATTTATGGCCATGTTTTTGTTTAAGCTAGAGAAGTTTTCTTCTATGATTTTGTTGAAGATGTCTTCTGGTCCTATGGATTGGAAATCATCACTCTCTTCTTTTTCTGTTATTATTAGGTTTGGTCTTTTCATTGTGTTCCAAATTTCCTGCATGGACTTGTTTAGGAGCTTTTTGCACTTTGTATTTTTGCTGAGTTTTATGCCAATATCTTCTATGGTATCTTCTATGATTGAGATTCTTTCTTCTATCTCTTGTATTCTATTGGTGATGCTTGCATCTGTAACTTCTTATCTCTTTCCTAGATTTTCTGTCTCCAGGGCTGACTCCATTTGTGATTTTTTTTTTATTGTTTCTTTTTCCATTTACAGACCCTGGATAGTTTGTTCATTTCCTTCACTTGTTTGATTGTGTTTTCCTGTATTTCTTTAAGGGATTTATGTGTTTCTTCTACCTTTTTACCTGTGTTCACCTTCATTTCTTTTAAGGAGTTATTTATGTCCTCCTTAAGGTCCTCTATCATTCTTATGAGATGGGATTTTAAGTTAGAATCTTGTTTTTCAGGTGTGGTAGGGTATTTGGGGCTTTTTGTGGTCAGAGAACTAGGTTCTGATCAGGCCAAATGCCATTGGTTTCTGTTGCTTATGTTTTTGTACTTACCTTTCTTCATTTGCTATCTCTGACTGGAGCCTGTCCCTCCTGTGAACTTGGTTATGCCAGAGTGTCTGGGAGTCAAGCTGTCTCTGGGTGTGGGCAGGTTGGGGTGGAGCTGGTACACCTGATTACCCCCAGGGCACAGTTATGGATCAGAACCTAGGTGTGTCTCTGGCAGGGCCAAGTCCCTGGTCTGCTGGGCCCCAGGGGGTCCCAGTCAGGCCAAATATTTGGGAAGGGGCATGCCTCTCCTCTGAGCCTGTTTGTGATGAATCCCCTGAGAGTCAAGCTGTCTCTGGGTATGGGAGGGGACCTGGAGCACTGGATCTGCCCAAGGCAGAGTTGCAGACTATCAGGAAGAATTTGTGTCTCCAGCAGGGCATATAGGTTCCTCAACTGATGGGCCCCAGTTAGGCCAGGTATTGGGGTGGGGGAGTTCTCACCTTTGAGTCTCACCTTTGAGGTGTGATAGACCTCCTAGGAGTCAAGCTCTCTCTGGGTATCTGTGTGGGGGTGGGGCTCAGGCTTGAATTTCCTTAAAACAATACACAAAACCAGTAGTAAATAGTGTAGCAAGATTACTTAGACAGGTGAAAAGAGCAGTGAAGCAGGAGTGGGTGGGTGGGTGAGAGAACACCCTCATGGAAGCAGTGTGAGGGGGGATGGGCTGGGGGGTTGCAGAGGGGAAACAGGGAACAGGGATAGCATTTAAAATATAAAAATAAAATATCCAATTAAAAAAAGAGCTCTGTGCCTGGAGCTGATCCTGTGCCACAGTGTTACATACCAAAATACTGCCAGGAGAGAGCTGGTCTCCCAGGAGTGCCAACAAACTTGTGAGCACAGGTAAGACCACCACTTCTGTTCAAATTCCTGGCCTAAGAGGGACTCTCCCAGAGACATCAGGACACAGGAACCAATGAAAACCAGGGACAGGATACTTCTGATTTCTCTCTGCACCCTGGAGCTGACCCTGTGCCATAGCTCTCCATACCCAAATTTCTCCCTGAGAGAACTGGTCTCCGAGGAATACTGAAACAACCAAGATAAAAGGAGGGACAGGCTTCGGTCAGATACATTGAGTTCTGGTAGCACTGGAGATAACCAGATGGCAAGAGGCAAGGGAAAGAAAATAAGCAACAGAAACCAAAGCTACCTGGAATCATGAGAAACCAGCAAGCCATGGATACCCCCAACAGACCAGAAAAGCAAGACTCTGATTTAAAATCACATTTCATGATGACAATAGACGACTTTAAGAAAGACATAAATAACTCCCATAAAGAAATACAGGAGAACACAGGGAAACAGGTAGAAGCCCTTAAAGAGAAAACACAAGAATCCCTTAAAGAATTACAGTAAAACACAACCAAAGAGGTGAAGGAATTGAACAAAACCATCCAGGATCTAAAAATGGAAATGAAAACAATAAAGAAATCACAAAAGGAGATGACCCTGGAGATGACCTAGGAAAGATCAGCAGTCATAAATGCAGGCATCACTAACAGAATACAAGAGATAGGAGAGAGAATCTTAGGTGCAGAAGATACCATAGAAAACATTGACACAACAGTCAAAGAAAATGCAAAATGCAAAAAGCTCCTAACCCAAAACATCCAGGAAATCCAGGACACAATGAGAAGACCAAACCTAAGGATAATAGATATAGAAGAGAGTGAATATTACCTACTTAAAGGGGCCAGCCAGTAAATATCTTCGACAAAATTATAGAAAAAAAAAAATTCCATAACCTAAAGACAGAGATGCACATAAACATACAAGAGGCCTACAGAATTCCAAATAGTATTGGGGAATTGAATCCATTGATGTTAAGTGACATTAAGGAATAGTGGTCACTGCTTTCTGTTACTATTGTTAGAGGTGGAATTATGTTTGTGTGGCTATCCTCTTTTACATTTCCTGAAAGAAGATTACTTACTTGCTTGGACCAGAAAAGAAATTCCTCCTGTCACATAATAGTCAAAACACCAAATGCACAAAACAAAGAAAGAATATTAAAAGCAGTAAGGGGAATTGGTCAAGAAACATACAAACAGGCAGACCTATCAGAACTACACGTCTTCTCACGAGACTATAAAAGCCTGAAGAGCCTGGATAGATGTCATACAGACCCTAAGAGAACACAAATGCCAGCTCAGGCTACTATACCCAGCAAAACTCTCAATTACCATAGAAGGAGAAACCATGATATTCCATGACAAAACCAAACTTACACATTATCTTTTCAAAAATTCAGCACTACAAAGGATAATAGATAGAAGATGCCAACACAAGGAGGGAAACTACTCCCTAGAAAAAGCAAGAAAGTAATCTTCTTTCTGGAAATGTAAAAGAGGATAGCCACACAAACATAATTCCACCTCTAACAATAATAGTAACAGGAAGCAGTGATCACTATTCCTTAATGTCTCTTAACATCAATGGATTCAATTCCCCAATATAAAGACATAGATGAAGACTGGGTATATGAACAGGACCCAGCATTTTGCTGTATATAGGAAATACACCTCAGTGTCAAAGACAGACACTACCTAGAATAAAGGGCTGAAAAACAATTTTCCAATCAAATGGTCCCAAGAAACAAGCAAAGTAGCCACTTTCATATTGAATAAAATCAATTTTCAGCCCAAAGTTATTAAAAAGTATAAGGATGGATACTTCATACTTATCAAAGAAAAAAATCTACCAAGAAGATTCTGAACATCTATGCTCTAAATGCAAGGGCACACATATTCATAAAAGAAACTTTACTAAAGCTCAAAACACACATTGAACTTCACACAATAATAGTGGGAGACTTCAACACCCCACTCTCATCAATGAACAGATCATAGAAACAGAAACTAAACAGAGACACATAGAAACTAACAGAAATTATGGACCAAATGGATTTAACAGATATCTATAGAACATTTTATTTTAAAACAAAAGAACATACCTTCTTCTCAGCACCTCATGGAACCTTCTCCAAAACTGACCATATCGGTCACAAAACAGAACTCAACAGATATAACATGATTGAAATAATCCTATGCAGCTAATCAGATCACTATGAATTAAGGCTAGTTTTCAATAGCAACAAAAACAACAGAAAGCCCATGTACACATGGAAACTAAACAATGGTCTAATCAATGATAACTTGGTCAAGGAAGAAATAAAGAAACAAATTAAAGACTTTAGAATTTAATGAAAATGAAGGTACAACATACCCAAACTTATAGGGTACAGTGAAAGCAGTGCTAAGAGGAAAACTCATAGGCCTCCAAAAAGAAACTCGAGAGAGCATATATTAGCAGCTTAATGGCATATCTGAAAGCTCTAGAACAAAAATAAGCAAATTCACCCAAGAAGAGTAGACAACAGGAAATAATCAAACTCAGGGCTGAAATCAACCAAGTAGAAACAAAAAGAACTGTCCAAAAAAAATCATTAAAACCAGGAGCTGGTTCTTTGAGAAAATGAAAAAGATAGCTGCACAGAGACAGTGTCCAAATTCACAAAATCTGAAATGAAATGGAAGATATAACAACAAGAAAATTAAAAAAAAAAAATGGATCGTACTGCAAAAGCTTGTACTGAACAAAACTGGAAAATCTTGGTGAAATGGACAATTTTCTAGACAGATACAAAATACCAAAGTTAAATCAGCATCAGATAAACCATGTGTGCAGTTAAATAGCCAGTAAAGATATAGTAGCACTCGCCAAAAGTCTCCCCTCCAAAATATCCCAAGACAAGATGGGTTTATTGCAGAATTCTATCAGATATTCAAAGAAGACTAATACACTTCAATCTATTCCACAATAGAAACAGAAGGAACACTACCCAATTTGTTCTATGAAGCCACAGTTATGCTGATACCAAAACCTCAGAAAGACACAACAAAAAAGGAGCTCTTCAGACCAGTTTCCCTTATGAATATGAACACAAAATTACTCAATAAAATTCTCACAAACTGAATCTAAGAACACATCAAAACCATCATTCACCGTGATCAAGTAGGCTTCATCCCAGGGATGCAAGGTTGGTTCAATATATGGAAATACATCTATGTAATCTACTGCATAAACAAACTCAAAGAAAAAAACTACATGATCATTTCATTAGATGCTGAAAAGCATTTGATAAAATTCAACATACCTTCATGTTAAAAGTCTTGGAAAGAGTAGGAATTCAGTTCCATAGCTCAACCATTCCACAAGGATACTTGTTCAACTATGTTCATAGCAGTTTTATTAGTAACTCAGAAACTGGAAATTATCTAGATGTCCCTGTACTGCACAATGGATAAAGACAACATGGTTCATTATACAATGTGATGCTACTCAGATATTAAAAACAGACATCATGAATTTTGCAGGCAAATGGATAGAACTAGAAATCCAGAGTGAGGTAACCCAGACCTAAAAGGACATGCATGATATGTGTTTTCTTATAAGTGAATATTAGCCATAAAGTACAAGATAAATATACTTATAAGTGAATATTAGTCATGAAGTACAAGATAAACACAAATGCGTATGGGAGGTCTCTGGGAGGGGGGGTCAGGTGCAGGAAGAAGAATGGAGAGAGAATGGAAATCAGCACTGGACAGAGGGGCCATCTCTAGCATGTGACAAAGACTTGGCATGGCGTGGAGTTCCCAGTGTGATGATTGGGGTGACTCTAGCTGAGACTCTTGGCAGCGGGACATATGGATTTTGATTTGACCATTTCCTATAGCCAGCCAGGACTTTCAGTGGAAGGATAAGGGTAGCAACCTACCCACAAAAGTTTGACCCAAAATGTGTTCTGCCTACAAGATGTGCATGGACAAAGTTGGAACACGAGTGAAGAGACTATTTAATTAATGACTGTCCTCAATAGAGATCTACCCCATGAGCAAGAACCAATCTTTGACATTATTAATGATACTGTGTTATGTCTACAAAAAGGAGCCTAGCATATCAAGCAGCCAATGGAAACAGATGTAAAGAACCAGTACTAGATGGAGCTCAGGAAATCTTGTGGAAGATTTGGGGAAAGAACTGATGAATGAGAAGTGATGAAGACTCCACAGGAAGACCAACAAAGTCAACTGACCTGGACACTTGTGGGCTCCTAGATCCTGAGCCACCAACCAACGAGCAAGCACGGACTGGACCTAGAGTCCCTGCACAATGTAGCAGAAGTGCAGTTTGGTTTGGGATTTGTTCCTGAATCTGTTGTCTGCCTGTGAATCCTGTTCCCCTAACTATGCTGCCTTAACTGGCCTCAGTGTGTTGCGGACCACACTTTGCCAGCTGTTGCGGACCACACTTTCTCGAAGTCGGGGCTAGGATTCTTTTTCTAAGCAGGAAAGTACGGGTTCCAGGCGGCGTGGCAAACAGAACACCAGGACACAGAAAAGGGTGTAGAATCTCCGTGTATTTGGTGTCTGAGTGCGACCAGTTGCACTCAGCCAGCAGTTTTTAAACATGAGACCTTTACATATCAAAGGATGTATTCAGTACAGCGGGCACAAAAGACAATTAGCAATAACCATTTACCAAGAGGAAATGTAAAATTAGCCAGGTAGGAAACATTTCTGGGAGACATCCGTAAACGGACTGCAAACCTGACTCTTTAGGTCTTAATGAGATTCAGTGAGTAACCTAATTATCACCTGGCTCTTTCTGAGGGAACCTGGGATCTCAGAGTTAAGTCAAACTCTCCCAATGTCAGTGCCACTCTCATTAGCATAGCCACAAAAGATCAATGAAAGTATGTAGACTACTAAGCAAAGCGATGGCGCCTAAAACCGAGGTGTTTTGGCCAGTACTGTAGTTTAAAGAATGAATCTTTAATAAGCATTCTTGCCTGGTTGCATATAGCTCCAGATATCAGAAATACCTGAGAAATAGATCAAAGAAAAAGCAAAGATAGGGTTGCCCTGAGATTAGCATCCTTTCCAGCCAGGGAAATTCACAGCTTTGTTCCCTCAGGGACTGCGATTACTCAAAAAGGTATACACTGAAACTTGCGTTTTAGACAGCGCTTATTCAGTGTCTCCTTGAGACTTTCGCTTTACCTGTGGAATTCACAGTGTCCGCGGGGGTCCGTGATATCAGTGGGACAGAATGCACCTAGTGCATTTGTAGGGATGGGGTATAATACTAGCCCAGGGCTCCTCACTCTCAGACACAAAGGGTAGAAGGAAATGAAGGGAAGCACTGCGTGAGGGGTTACTGGGAAAAGAGGGTGGTGTGATATTGAGGTGTAAAGAAAATAAATTGGCTTTCAGCGGGGCCGCCATCTTCGAACTGCCGGCACTGCAGGTGGCTGGAGTCAGGTGCATGGACTGAGACCTAGCTTAGCTTAGCTCTGCAGGAGATCTGGGCACCTACAGCTCAGCTGCGGTTGCAGACCACTGTGGACCAGCTCTCCGGGCGGGCTGGCAGCAAGGTGCCATCTTGCCTCAGGAGTCATCTTGCCTCGGGACACCGCGCGGAATTCTAGCAGCTGGAGTCAGGTGTGTAGACTGAGACCTAGCTTAGTTTAGCATAGACAACACCGCCAGGCTCTGGCCGGCACCCAGAGTCAGAGGAGATCTGCAGATCCGGGCACCTACACCTCACCTGTGGTTGTAGACCACTGGGGACTGGCTAACCAGGCTGGCAGGAGGTGCTATCTTGCCTCAGGACACAGCAGACTGCTAGCTGCTGGGGTCAGGTCACAGCAGACAACTGGAGGCTGGGATCAGGAACACTGACGCCCTCTACTACAGCAGTGCCAAAGGCCAGGCTCACAGGAGCTTCAAACTCCAACCAGTAACAATAGGACCAACTAACTCCAGAGATAAACAGATGGCAAAAGGCAAACGTAGGAACGCTACTAACAGAAATCAAGGCAATATGGCACCATCTGAACCCAATTCGCCAACCACAGCAAGTCCTGGATACCCCAGCACACCAGAAAAACAAGAGTTAGATATAAAAGCACTGGTCATGATGCTGCTAGAGTAACACAAAAAAGACATAAACAAATCTCTTAAAGAAATGCAGGGGAACATCAATAGGGTAGAAGCTCTTACAATGCAAACACAAAAATCACTTAAAGAACTCCAGGAGAATATGGGCCAACAGATAGTAACCAATAAAGAGGAAATGAGAAAATCAGTTAAAGAAATGCAGGAGAACTTGAAACAACATGTAGAAGTCATGAAAGAGGGAACACAAAAATCTATTAAAGAATTACAAGAAAACACAAACAAACAAATGAAGGAACTGAGCAAAACCATCCAAGATCTGAACACAGAGGTAGAAACAACTAAGAAATCACAAAAGGAGGCGACTTTGGAGATAGAAAACCTTGGGAAGAAATGAGGGGTCATAGATGCAAACATCAACAACGGAATACAAGAGATAGAGATAAGAATCTCAGATGCTGAAGATAATATAGTAACCACTGACTCCACAGTCAAAGAAAACACAAAATCCAAAAGGCTTGTAACCCAAAACATCCAGGAAATCCAGGACACAATGAGAAGACCAAACCTAAGGATTATAGGGATAGATGAGAGTGAAGATCTACAACTTAAAGGGCCAGCATATATCTTTAACAAAATTATGGAAGAAAACTTCCCTAACTTAAAGAGAGAGATGCCCATGAATATACAAGAAGCCTACAGAACTCCAAACAGACTGGACCAGAACAGAAATACCTCCCGTCACATATTAATCAAAACTCCAAATGTACTAAACAAAGAAAGAATATTAAAGGCAGTAAGAGAAAAAGACCAAGTAACAAATAAAGAAAGACCTATCAGAATCACACAAGACTTCTCTCCAGAAACCATGAAAGCTAGAAGATCCTGGGCAGACCTCATGCAGACCCTAAGAGAACACAAATGTCAGCCAAGACTACTATACCCAGCAAAACTCTCAATCAACATAGATGGAGAAATCAAAATATTCCATGACAGGACCAAATTTACACAATATCTTTCCACTAACCCAGCTCTACAAAGGATAATAGGAGGAAAACTCAAATACAAGGAAGGAAACTGCACCCAAGAAAAAGCAAGATAGTAACCTTCTTCCATCAAACTCAAAGGAAGATAATTACTCAAAAACAAAAATAACATCAAAAATGTCAGGAAGTAATAATCACTATTCCTTAATATCTCTTAACATCAATGGACTCAATTCCCCAATAAAAAGACATAGACTAACAGACTGGATACGGAAACAGGACCCTACATTTTGCTGCTTACAGGAAACACACCTCAGAGTCAAAGACAAACACTACCTTAGAGTAAAAGGATGGAAGACAATTTTGCAAGCAAATGGTCGCAGGAAGCAAACTGGAATAGCCATTTTAATATCAGATGAAATTGACTTTCAACCCAAAGTCATCAAAAGAGACACAGAAGGTCACTTCTTGCTAGTCAAAGGAAAAATCCACCAAGAAGAACTCACAATTCTAAACACCTATGCTCCAAATGTAAGGGCACCCTCATTCATAAATGAAACTTTACTAAAGCTCAAAGCACACATTGCACCTAACACAATAATTGTGGGGGACCTCAATACTGCACTATCCTCAGTAGACGGATCAGAAAAAGAGAAACTAAACAGGGACACGGAGAAACTCATCGAAACTTTGGAGCAATTGGATTTAACAGATATATATAGAACATTTCACCCTAAAGCAAAAGACTATACCTTTTTCTCAGTTCCTCATGGCACCTTCTCCAAAATCGACCAAATAATTGGTCACAAGACACACCTCAACAAATATAAAAAGATCGAACTAATCCCATGCCTCTTATCAGATCACCATGGAGTAAGAGTGTTCTTCAATAGCAACAAAAACAACAGAAAATCCTTATACACGTGGAGGCTGAACAATATTCTACTCAATGATACCTTAGTCCAGGAAGAAAGAAAGAAAGAAATCAAAGAATTCTTAGAACTTAATGAAAATGAAGGCACAACATACCCAAATCTATGGGACACAATGAAAGCAGTGCTTAGAGGAAAACTCATAGCCCTGAGTGTCTCCAAAAAGAAACAGGAGAGAGCATATACTAGCAACTTAATGGCGCACTTGAAAGCTCTGGAACAAAATGAAGCAATTTCACCCAGGAGGAGTAGAAGACAAGAAATCATCAAACTCAGGGCTAAAATCAATCAAGTTGAAACAAAGAGAACCATACAAAGAATCAACAAAACCAGGAGCTGGTTCTTTGAGAAAATCAACAAGATAGATAAACCCCTAGCCAGACTTACCAAAAGGCAGAGAGACAGTATTCAAATTAACAAAATTAGAAATGAAAAGGGAGATATAACAACAGCTGAGGAAATTAAAAAAAATCATCATATCCTGCTACAAAAACCTATACTCAACACAACTGGAGAATCTGGAGGAAATGGACAATTTCCTAGACAATAACCAAATACCAAAATTAAACCAGGATCAAATAGATCGTCTGAACAGACCCATAACCCCAAAGAAATAGAAGGGGTAATAGAAAGTCTTCCAACCAAAAAAAGCACAGGACCAGATGGTTTTAGTGCAGAATTCTATCAGACCTTCAAAGAAGTCCTGATACCGATACTCTTCAAACTATTCCACAAAATAGAAACAGAAGGAACACTACCCAACTCATTCTATGAAGCCACAATTACCCTGATACCAAAATCACACAAAGATCCAACTAAGAAAGAGGACTACAGGTCAATTTCTCTTATGAATATCGATGCAAAAATACTAAACAAAATACTTGCCAACCACATCCAAGAACACATCAAAACGATCATTCACCATGATCAAGTAGGCTTCATCCCAGGGATGCAGGGATGGTTCAATATACGGAAATCCATCAACGTAATCCACTACATAAACAAACTCAAAGAAAAAAACCACATGGTCATCTCATTGGATGCTGAAAAAGCATTTGACAAAATTCAGCATCCTTTCATGCTAAAAGTCTTGGAAAGAGCAGGAATTCAAGGCCCATATCTAAACATAGTAAAAGCAATATACAGCAGACCAGTAGCCAACATCAAGGTAAACAGAGAAAAACTTGAAGCAATCCGACTAAAATCAGGGACTAGACAAGGCTGCCCCCTCTCACCATATCTCTTCAAGATAGTACTTGAGGTACTAGCTAGAGCAATTTGACAACATAAGGAAGTCAAAGGGATACAAATCGGGAAGGAAGAAGTCAAACTATCACTATTCGCAGATGATATGATAGTATACTTAAGTGATCCAAAAAACTCCATCAGAGAACTCCTGCAACTGATAAACAACTTCAGTAAAGTAGCTGGCAATAAAATCAACTCAAGCAAATCAGTAGCCTTCCTGTACGCGAAGGATAAGCAGGCCGAGAAAGAAATTAGGGAAATGACACCCTTCACAATAGCCACAAACAATATAAAGTATCTTGGAGTGACTCTAACCAAACATGTGAAAGATTTATATGACAAAAACTTCAGGTCTCTGAAGAGGGAAATTGAAGAAGACATCAGAAAATGGGAAAATCTTCCATGCTCGTGGGTTGGCAGGATTAATATTGTTAAAATGGCAATTTTTTTAAAAGCAATATACAGATTCAATGCGATCCCCATCAAAATCCCAACTCAGTTCTTCATAGAGTTAGAAAGAGCAATTCTCAAATTCATCTGGAATAACAAAAAACCCAGGATAGCTAAAACTATCATCAACAGCAAAACAACTTCTGGGGGAATCAATATCCCGGACCTCAAGCAATACTACAGAGCAGTAGTGTTAAAAACTGCATGGTATCATTTCAGTGACAGGGAGGCAGATCAATGGAATAGAATCGAAGACCCAGAATTGAACCCACACCTCTATGGCTAATTGATCTTTGACAAAGGAGCTGAAAACATCCAGTGGAAAAAAGATAGCCTTTTCAACAAATGGTGCTGGCTCAACTGGAGGTCAACATGCAGAAGAATGAGAATTGATCCACTCTTATCTCCTTGCACTAAGCTCAACTCCAAGTGGATCAAGGACCTCCAAATAAAACCAGACACACTAAAACTAATAGAAAAGAAACTGGGGAAGACCCTTGAGGACATTGGCTCGGGGGGGGGGGGGAATTCCTGAACAGAACACCAATTGCTTATGCTCTAAAATCAAGAATAGACAAATGGGACCTCATAAAATTACAAAGTTTCCATAAGGAAAAAGACACTGTCAAAAGGACAAATCAGCAACCAACAAATTGGGAAAAGATCTTCACCAACCCCATATCTGACAGAGCCTAATATCCAATGTATACAAAGAACTCAAGAGGTTAGACCCCAGAAAACCAAATAATCCTATCCAAAAATGGGGTACAGAGCTACACAGAGACTCTTCACCTGAAGAAATTCAGATGGCTGAGAAACACCTTAAAAAATGTTCAACATCATTAGTCATTAGGGAAATGCAAATCAAAACAACCCTGAGATTTCACCTCACACCAGTCAGAATGACTAAGATTAAAAACTCAGAAGACATCAGGTGTTGGAGAGGATGTGGAGAAAGAGGAACACTCCTTCACTGCTGGTGGGATTGCAAGATTGTACAACCACTCTGGAAATCAGTATGGCGGTTCCTCAGAAAACTGGACGTGATACTTCCGGAGGACACAGCCATACCACTCCTGGGAATATACCCAGAAGATTCCCCAGCATGCAATAAGGATACATGCTCCACTATGTTCACAGCAGCCTTATATATAATAGCCAGAAGCTGGAAAGAACCCAGATGTCCCTCAACAGAGAAATGGATACAAAAAATGTGGTATATACACACAATGGAGTACTATTCAGCCATTAGAAACAACGAATTCATGAAATTCTTAGAGAAATGGATGGAGCTAGAGAACATCATACTAAGTGAGGTGACCCAGTCTCAAAAGAATACCCATGGTATGCAGTCACTGATAAGTGGATATTAGCCTAGAATCTTGGAACACCAAAGACATAAATCTCATACTAAGTGATGTCTGACAAGAAGAAAGGAGTAGACACTGGTGCTAGAATGGACCGAAGCATCATTGTGGGGGAGTACAAGAACAGTGAGGTGGGAGGGGGTGGATGAGGGAGCAGGGGGAGGGAAAAGGGCATGAGGGACCTTTGGGGGTTGGGAACCAGAAAAAGGGAAATAAATTGTAAATATAGAATATATCCAATAAAAAAGAAAATAAATTAATTAATAAAAAAGAATGAAGGGAATTAAGAGAAAGAGAATAAGACAAACAAGTCATTAAGATGAAAATTATAATAAAATATAGAGGTGTTGATGGTGTCAGGGGAATGGAGGATAAAAGTGTAAGAGAAGAATGAAAAATAAATTTCATTCAAGATGTCATAATAAAAACCAGTACTATGTATGCTAAATAACATTTTTAAAAAACAAGCACAACTAAAAAATAGACATGTACTCGCTTCAGCAGGACATATACTAAAAGAAATAAATAAATAAACATGATGGTTCCACAGTAAATTTTCTATTTCATGATGACAGTTCTTCTGGTCAAGGCCATATTAACAACTTATCCTCATTTCTTAAAATTAACATGGTCACTTATATCTTATTTGTATTCTATAGGAATTTTTTATTGGATATTTTATTTACATTTCAGATGTTATCCCCTTTCCCCATTTCCCCTTTTCAATCCTCCCATCCCATCCCATCCCCTTGATTCTATGAGGGTGCTCCCCTACCCACCCACCCACTCCCACCTCACTTCCCTGGTATTCCCCTACACTGGCCAATTGAGCCTTCAGAGGATCAAGGGACTCTCCTCCCATTGACGCCAGATAAAGCCATCCTCTGCTACATATGCAGCTGGAGCCACAAGTCCCTGTGTATTCTTTGGTTGGTGGTTTATTTTTTATTTTTTATTAGGTATATTCTTTATTTACACTTCAAATGTTGTTCCCTTTCCTGGTTCCCCCCTCCCCTCAAAATCCCATAAGCCATCTCCCCTTCCCCAATCAACCCACCCCGCCTTCCCTGTCCTGGTATTACTCTACCCTATGGTATCAAGTCTTTCCAGGACCAAGGGCCTCTCCCCCATTTGGTGTCCAACAAGATCATCCTTTGCTGCTCATGCGTCTGGGGCCATGGGTAACTCCATTTGCACTCTTTGGTAGATGTTTTTGTCCCTGGGAGCTCTGAGAGTACTGGGTGACACGTATTGTTCCTCTTATGGCACTGCAAATTCCTTCAGCTCCTTTGGTCCTTTCTCTATCTCATCCATTGGGGACCCTGTGCTCAGTTCAATAGCTGGCTGAGAGTTTACCCCTCTGTATTTATCATGTGCTACAGAGCCTCCCAGGTGACAGCTATATCCGGTTTCTGTTAGCAAGCACTTGTGGGCATCCACAATGGTGTCTGGGTTTTGTAACTGTATATGGGATGGATACCTATCCCATATACAGTGGGGTAGTCCCTGGGAGCTCTGGGAGGTCTGGATGATATTTTTACAGGTTATAGAAGAATGATCTTTGCGATCTTTATTTATTGATGACACAGTGGCTGTATTGTCATTTTCTGCCTAGAATAGAATCATGTTTGTGTCCTGGAAATTTTACTTGAAAAACAAAGCATAAATGTGTATTTATCTTTGCTTTATAGAATATATTTAAAACCTTCATAATTTCCTTCCTTAAGGTGATGAGTTTGTTAGGATGTATTTCTTATGGTTATTAATTTTATTGCTATCGCAAATAGCTTTCTGAATGACATTTTCATGTTGCACATACCCTATGCATATTAGACTATTTTTTTTTCTAAAAGAGGAACTCATACTTTATCTGCCAATTCTGGTTCTTAATATGAGTAAAAATGAACTAAAATTGGGATTATTTTTTAATTATTATTACTTATTCTATATTCTTTGTTTACAATCCAAAGGCTTTCCCCTTTCCCAGTTCCCCCCTCATCATATGACCCATAAGTCCTCTCCACCTCTTCACCTATTCCCCAATCATCCCCCCCCCACCATTTCTCTGTTCTGCTACTCTCCTACAAAACTGGAAACAGTCTTTTCAGGCCCAGGGTCCTCTCCTTGCTTCTTCATGGGAATCATTTGACTTGCTAATTGTGCCTTGAGTATTCAGAGCTTCTGGGCTCATTAATATCCACTTATCAGTGATTGCATTTCATGTATATTCTTTTGTGATTGGGTTACCTCACTTAGGATGATATTTTCCAGATCTAACAATTTGCCTACAAATTGCATGAATTCATTATTTTTAATTGCTGAGTAGTATTCCACTGTATAAATATACCACATTTTCTGTATCCATTCCTCCTTTGAGGGACATCTGGGCTCCTTCCAACTTCTGGCACCTATAAATAAGGCTGCTATGAACATAGTGGAGCATGTGTCTTTATTGTATGCAGGGGAATCCTCTGAGTATATGTCCAGGAGTGGTATAACAGGGTCCTCTGGAAGTGTCATGCCCAATTTTCTGAGGAACCACCAGACTGGTTTCCAGAGTGGTTGTACCATCTTGCAATCCCACCAACAGTGAAGGAGTGTTCCTCTTTCTCCACATCCTCACCAGCACTTGTTGTCTCCTGAGTTTTTAATCTTAGCCATTCTGACTAGTGTGAGGTGGAATCTCAGGGTTGTTTTGATTTGCATTTCCCTGATGACTAATGATGTTGAACATCTCTTAAGGTGTTTCTCAGCCATCCAAATTGCTTCTGGTGAAAATTCTTTGTTTAGCTCTGTGCCCCATTTTAATAGGGTTATTTGGTTCTTTGGGGTATAACTTCTTAAATTCTTTGTATATATTGGATATTAGCCCTCTGTCAGATGTGGGGTTGGTGAAGATCTTTTTCCAATTTGTTGGTTGTGGTTTTGTCCTTCTGACAGGACCTTTGCCTTACAGAAACTTTGTAATTTTATGAGGTTCCATTTGTCAACTCTTGATCTTAGAGCATAAGCTATTTGTGTTCTGCTCAGAAAATTTCCCCCTGTGCTCATGTCCTCCAGGGTCTTCCCCAGCTTCTTTTCTATTAGTTTCAGTGTGTCTGGTTTTATGTGGAGGTCCTTGATCCACTTGGAGTTGATCTTAGTACAAGGAGATAAGAGTGGGTCAATTCGCATTCTTCTGCATGCTGACCTCCAGTTGAACCAGCAACATTTGTAGAAAAGGCTATCTTTTTTCCACCGGATGGTTGTAGCTTCTTTATCAAAGATCAGGTGACCATAACTCTGTGGGTTCATTTCTGGGTCTTCAATCCTATTCCATTGATCTACTTGCCTGTTGCTATACCAATACCATGCAGTTTTTAACAAAATCGCTCTGTAGTACTGCTTGAGATCAGAGATATTGATTCCCCCAGAAGTCCTTTTACTGTTGAGAATAGTTTTAGCTATCCTGGGTTTTTGTTACTCCAGATGAATTTGAGAATTGCTCTTTCTAGATCTATGAAGAATTGAATTGGGATTTTGATGGGGATTTCATTGAATCTGTAGATTGCTTGTGGCAAGATGGTCATTTTTACTATATTGATCCTGCCAATCCAAGAGCATGAAATATTTTTCCATCTTCTGAGGTCTTTTTCAATTTCTTTCTTCAAGGACTTGAAGTTCCTGTCATACAGATCTTTCACTTGTTTGGTTAGAGTAACGCCAAGGTACTTTATGTTGTTTGTGGCTATTGTGAAGGGTGTTATTTCCCTAATTTCTTTCTCAGCCTGCTTGTCCTTTGAGTACAGGAAGGCTACTGATGTGCTTGAGTTGATTTTATAACCAGCCACTTTGCTGAAGTTGTTTATCAGCTGTAGAAGTTCTCTGGTGGAGTTTTTGGGGTTGCTTAAGTATACTATCATATCATCTGCAAATAATTATAGTTTGACTTCTTCCTTTCCAATTTGTATCCCTTTGACTTCCTTATGTTGTCTAATTGCTCTCACTAGAACTTCAAGTACTATATTGAAAAGATATGGAGAGAGGGCAGCCTTGTATAGTCCCTGATTTGAGTGGGATTGCTTCAAGTTTCTCTCCATTTATTTTGATGTTGGCTACTGGTTTGCTGTAGATTGCTTTTACTATGTTTAGGTATGGGCCTTGAATTCCTGCTCTTTCCAAGACGTTTAGAATGAAACGATGCTGAATTTTGTCAAATGCTTTTTCAGCATCTAATGAGATGACCATGTGGTTTCTTCCTTTTAGTTTGTTTATGTAGTGGATTACATTGATGGATTTCCATATATTGAACCATCCCTGCATCCCTGGGATGAAGCCTCCTTGATCATGGTGAATGATCCTTTTGATGTGCTTTTGGATTTGGTTGGCAAGAATTTTATTTAGTAATTTTGCATCGATATTCATAAGGGAAATTGGCCTGTAGTTCTCTTTCTTTGTAGGATCTTTGTGTGGTTTTGGTATCAGCATAATTGTGGCTTCATAGAATGAATTGGGTAGTGTCCCTTCTGTTTCTATTTTGTGGAATAGTTTGAAGAATATTGGTGTTAAGTCTACTTTGAATGTCTGGTAGAATTGTGCACTAAAATCATCTGGTCCCGTACTTTTTTTGGTTGGTAGGCTTTCTATAACTCCTTCTATTTCTTTAGGGGTTATGGGACTGTTTAGCTGATCTAATTGATCGTGATTTAATTTTGGTGTTTGGTTTCTGTCTAGGAAATTGTCCATTTCCTCCAGATTCTCCAGTTGTGTTGAGTATAGGTTTTTGTAGTAGAATCTGATGATTTTTTTGAATTTCCTCAGTTTCTGTTGTTATATCTCCCTTTTCATTTCTAATTTTGTTAATTTGGATACTGTCTCTGTGTCCTTTGTTTAGTCTGGCTAAGGATTAATCTATCTTGTTGATTTTCTCAAAGAACCAGCTCCTGGTTTTGTTGATTCTTTGTATGGTTTTTCTTTGTTTCTGCTTGATTGATTTCAGCTCTGAGTTTGATGATTTCCTGTCTTCTATTTCTCCAAGGTGAATTAGCTTCTTTTTGTTTCAGGGCTTTAAGGTGTGCAGTTAATCTGCTAGTGTATGTTCTCTCAGTTTCTTTTTGGATGCACTTAGAGCTATGAGTTTTCCTCTTAGCACACTTTTCATAGTGTCCCATAGATTTGGGTAGGTTGTACCTTCATTTTCATTGAATTCTAAAAAGTCTCTGATTTCTTTTTTTATTTCTTCCTTGACCAAGTTGTCATTGAGTAGAGTATTGTTCAGTTTCCATGTGTATGTGGGCTTTCTGTTGTTTTTGTTGCTATTGAAGACCACTCTTATTCCATTATGATCTGATATGAGGCATGGGATTAGTTCGATCTTCTTGTATTTGTTGACATCTGTCTCGTGACCAATTATATGATAAATTTTTGAGAAGGTACCATGAGGTGCTGAGAAAAAGGTATATTCTTTTGCTTTAGGATAAAAAGCTCTATATATATATCTGTTAAATCCAATTGGTCCAAAGTTTCAATTAGTTTCACTGTGTCCCTGTTTAGTTTCTGTTTTCCTGATCAGTCCATTGAGGAGAGTTGAGTGTTGAAGTCACCCACAATTATTGTGTTAGGTGCAATGTGTACTTTAAGCTTTAGTATGGTTTCTTTTATGAATGAGGATGCCCTAGCATTTGGAGCATAGATGTTCAGTATTGAGAGTTTTTCTTGGTGATTTTCTCTTTGACCAGCAAGAAGTGACCCCCCCAAGTCTCTTTTGATGACTTTAGGTTGAAAGTCAATTTTATCCGAAATTAGAATGGCTGCTCCAGCTTGTTTCCTATGACTATTTGCTTGTAAAATTGTCTTCCAGCCTTTTACTCTATGGCAGTGTTTGTCTTTAACTCTGAGATGTGTTTCCTCTATGCAGCAAAATGTAGGGTCCTGTTTCCGTATCCAGTCTGTTAGTCTGTCTTTTTATTGGGGAATTGAGTCCATTGATGTTAAGGGATAGTAATTATTACCTCCTGACATTTTGTAATTACTTTTTATATTTGAGAGGTTATCTTCTTTTGGGTTTGATGAGAGGAGGTTTCTATCTTGTTTCTTCCAGGGTGTAGTTTCCCTCCTTGTGTTGGTGTTTTCCCCCTATTATCCTTTGTAGGGCTGGATTTGTGGAAAGATATTGTGCAAATTTGGTTTTGTCATGGAATATCTTGGAGTCTCCATCTCTGGCGATTGAGAGTTTTGCTGGGTATAGTAGTTTTGGCTGAAATTTGTGTTCTCTTAGAGTCTGCATGATATCTGCCCAGGATCTTATAGCTTTCATGGTCTCAGGTGAGAAGTCTGGTGTAATTCTGATAGGCCTTCCTTTATATGTTACTTGGCCTTTTTCTCTTACTGCCTTTAATATTCTTTCTTTGTTTAGTACATTTGGGGTTTTGATTATTATGTGATTTCTTAGTTGTTTCTACCTCTGTGTTCAGATCTTGGATGGTTTTGCTCAGTTCCTTCATTTGTTTGTTTGTGTTTTCTTGTAATTCTTTAATAGATTTTTGTGTTCCCTCTTTCATGACTTCTACATGTTGTTTCAAGTTCTCCTGCATTTCTTTAACTGATTTTCTCATTTCCTCTTTATTGGTTACTATCTGTTGGCCCATATTCTCCTGGAGTTCTTTAAGTGATTTTTGTGTTTGCATTGTAAGAGCTTCTACCCTATTGATGTTCCCCTGCATTTCTTTAAGAGATTTGTTTATGTCTTTTTTGTGTTACTCTAGCAGCATCATGACCAGTGCTTTTATATCTAACTCTTGTTTTTCTGGTGTGCTGGGGTATCCAGGACTTGCTGTGGTTGGCGAATTGGGTTTGACATACTCTAAAACATAGAATATCACAAGAGACCCTCAGGTAAATGATTTGACCATTTATATTTCTATATAATTCTGTTTACCTGCTATAAATTCAGTGACCAACTACAAATACACAAAAGCTAAAATTATGAAAGTTAGCAAGATTGCTCAGTAGATATAGGTGTTTCCTTCCTAATCCCATGACCAGGGATCATTCCAGGGTGCAATATCATGGAAGAAAAGACCCAGGTTGTAGGGTGGTGAGCTGTGCATAGGCAGCCTGGTCCCTGGTGGAGCTCAGGCTTATCCTCCTTCCTCCCCGGGAGACCCAGCAGGTGACAGGTGTTTGACCACAGTCTTTGGGCCCCTGGCTCCAGTTAGGTAGCCACAACCTCCTACAACTACACCCCCCACCAGAGGTCTGTAGCCATCAATCATGTAGGAGCAGCACCAAGCCTTTACACATGCAAATAAGTTTTCCCCAACTTTTAGACCAAGCCAATGAGAAGTACCTCCTGTCAGACCCTGACCCACCCCAAAAGGGTATATAAGAATCCTTTCTGGAAGGGTGAAAAGGTGCGAGAACTACTCCGACATCTGAGAGCTTCTGTCATAGAGCTCTAACATTTTGGAAGAGGTCTTCTGAAACACCACTTGAAGTTCCTCTGCTCACCTCACTGGCTAGTCGGCTTCTCGTAGGCCCAGCGCAGCCCTACTCAGAGTGGAGCAACTGAGACAACATGACTCAGACTGAGGCAGAGCCCCCTCTGCCCTTTGCCGGAACCCTCGCACCTGGCCAGACCAGAGATCTCTGTGGAAAGCTTCCGGTACACAGACCCACACCAGGTCCCAAAACACAACTTCTAACCTCCACCCATGGACGCTATCTTAACTTCACATACCATTCCTAATAATAATTTGTGTAATGCAAGTTTATGAAGACATTAGAATGATGATTGAAGGAGCTTCAAGAAGAAGGTTTTGGCTTCAAAGACACAGATCTTTGGTTTGTGATGAAAATGTACTGCAGATCAGCTGCAGAATATTAGGATAAACTTTTCTTGGATTGAACTGTACACTCACAATGTTTAACATAGTAAGTGCTTATAGTTTGACATTAGTTCTAATAGTAAGTGAAGTGGATTGTTGTTAATGTATGAGTTATTCTGTTTATGTTATATGGTACAGAGCTACACTGATGGCAGTCAACTGAAGTCACAATTGCTACGGACTTTCAGGTTAATGAGATTAAATATAGAGTTACAATGATGAGTTTGTGTTTTTGTGTAAAAGGAAGAATTACAAATATACTAAATAAGTGTATAACATGGGAGAGTTTTGTTTTTGTTGTTTTGTGTTTGGATTCACTTTTAGCAGCAATCCCTGACATCAGGCAGATATGTAATATCTTCTAAATTTTTAGACAGGGGCTATGACAATAGGAATAGAGAAAACTAAACATGCATGTGTTTACTTTATAGAAGTAGATAAGCCTAAGTGTAGGCTACATATGATAAGAGTACTATATATGTATGCTATTGCAGATAACATGTGATGTGTAGAAAACATATGCTGTATTTCAGAATAGGTGGAGTACCAAGAAATAAAATGTACCACTTACATGCATTTACTCACTTCTTGTAATTCATTCAATTTAATTATTTGTTCTTGATGCTTCAATAAAATTCAATTTTTCTAATAGAAAAATTGCTCTATAATTCTATCATTAATAATAAAATTTAACTTACTAGTACCAGTATTCTCATCAACCATTTATTTTAATCCATTTCTTAAGATACAAAATTAGAATATAGCATTTTCCAGAAGTATATAAATTGGTAACTAAGAGGAAAGAAAAAAAAGTACTTCAGGATATTTAGATAAGTTGGGGGTGTAGCTCATGACTTGACCAGCTGTTGTAAGAATCTAGATGTGATCCCAAGAGCCACCAATAAGTTAAATAATGTATCCAAGTAAATCTCCCTTCTAAGAAACTAGGAAGAGACTTGCAAAATGAGATGGGGATAGTGTGCGAAAGATGGAGTAACAGAGATACAGAGAGGAAAGATGATAGAGTCTAAATGAAGCAAGGAAAGGAGATAA
Source organism: Apodemus agrarius (assembly GCA_964023405.1). Taxonomy (NCBI): domain Eukaryota; kingdom Metazoa; phylum Chordata; class Mammalia; order Rodentia; family Muridae; genus Apodemus; species Apodemus agrarius. Next base: position 1,906,526 of record OZ030005.1, on the reverse strand, counting down.
CGAGATGACATTAGTGATAAGAGACACTCAGCAGCAGTTTATGGAAGGAACAGGGTTCACACAGCTCAGGAAGAATGGAGAAAGTCTACTCTGCCTGGAATTTAAAACAGCCCAAATTTCATCCAAAATCCTATGTGTTTACTACCTAAACAACACCAGATTCCCTTTTCCTTTTTCTATTTATGCCTTGATATCTTTCTCCCCATTTTTCCTTTCTTGGTTGCTTCCTTCCTTCCTTCCTTCCTTCCTTCCTATTTTCCTTTGTTCCTTCCATACTACCTTTCTTCCCTCTACTCCTTCATCCTTCCTTTCAGCAGAGCTATTTGAAGACATTTTTATTATGGATTTTAAGTACAACTAAAATTAAGAGAGGCACTTGGAAATAGAGTAAGATGCAAACCTGTTTTCTAACATATTTCACTTTTTCTGGTCCTCTGCTCTGCACTCTTACTTCAGTACTGGATGACACCATTATAGTAGCTCTGACCAGGAGAAGTAAACTGTGATGGGACAATCTCCATTTCTTAAAGGTTCATGATCTCTTTTTATTCTTTTCAGAATATTGGTCATTTTCAACTCAGCTTTGGACCTGTGATAACAGCACCTCCACAAGTGTCTGATGTAACCTTTCCACACCTCAGTTCTGAGTTCCCTTCAGCAAACAAAAGCACAAGAAAAAAGGCAAGGCAGAATTTATGACCAACTCCAAGGAATCAGAGAAATCAGAAGGAAACTTTATGTCAGTCTTTGAAGCACAACATTTATGACAGTGAGGCATGCAGAAGAAACAGGGCTTCATTGCTCTTAATGTACAAGCAAGTTGTCTGCCCTTTTGCCTGTCACCTAGCATCCTAGACTGTTTCAACATCTCAAAGTGTTTGTCTCTAAAGACAAGCAGACAAAATGCCTAACTGAGGTGTGTGTTAATATGTCAAAACGGGTGTAGGCTGCAGACTCTCACAGCATTGTAAGTACCTCTTTAAAAATCTTGGCTCCTCTCAGCACTACCCCTGCCATCTAAATTTAACCTTTATAGACCTTACCTACTCTTCACTTCCCCCAGTATCTCTTTTCTATAAGCCCAGACATTTTGTCCATGTGCTGTTGGCCTCTTGTTTCTATGCAGGATGCTTCTTCTCTTGGTTCTTCTCATGCCTCTTCATCCTCTTGATCCTTTTCTCCCTCTCTCCCTTGTTTTAGTTCTTCTATTGCTCTTCTCTTTCTCTCTTTTATCTTCTTTTGGGATACTCTGTGTATTGGTCATATCTAATGTACTGCTTTTTCTCTCTGCTTTGAACTCTTCTAGTTGCCTTTGTCTCTTCTATTCTTCATATCTACAATAAAACCTTCTCCTTAACCTTACCTTGGTGGTGCATGTCCAAATTTTCACTAAGAAAATTTCCAAGTACTATGTGATATTGGAGAATGAAGCCATCATAGCTCTGTATGCATTACAATCCTCCAAGTAAAGGTTTTGAAATGGCTCATCTATTTTGCATGTGTCACTATTCGTTGGCTTCATGTAGTAGAGAACCCCCATGTATGTGTACTAAAGAATTTATATTGCTGGTTTTGACTAAATATGCTTAGTGTGAGCTATCATGAAAGATTTTTGTCCATGTATAAAATATAATTTCCTAAAAATAGTTACCCTGGGGTTGGAGAATTAGATCAGGACAGAAGAACATTTGGTCCCTTTTTAGGGGATACAGGTGAGTTCCCAGAATCTACTTGTTGGTTAGCAGTCAGATTTATATAATGTCAAACAGTTTTCTGAAATGATTAAAATATTCAATGTGCACAAATGTTTGAGGGTTTACATGTACATATACATATATGTATGAATGTATGTGTATAGGAATGTATCCTTGTTGATTCTGTATTGGGACTTTTACATCAATTTTAACATATATAATTGTATATACATATGACTAATTTTGTATTTTAAACATGAGAACCTTAAAATGGAGACTTTTATTAAAAGATTGACTTTTTAAAGTTAAAATAGGAAATTGTGTTCTCACATTTGATTGCTGATATTATTGCAAGAGTTCTTCAAAGAGATTCTATTGAGGACAGAAGATCCACGTTGAACCTGTTTGATATTACCTCATGGACTGATGTAAATTCCTAATAAAAAGGGTCCAAGAAAAAGAACTAAGCACAGAAATCACATCTGTGCTTTCTGACTGTGAACTAGAAATTAACACATACCCTATACTTCTCTCTACACAAATCCATCTTCCCTTCCTGCTTCTACCCTACCATGATTGACAGAAACCAGAAACTGTGGGGTAAAACACATCTTTCCTTCTTTGAGTTGCATTTGCCAGGTATTTTGTCAGAGGAACAAAAAAGATAACACATCTATCAAATGGTTTCTTACAAAATGACTACCGATCACTCTACATTATGAAAGAGTGAGTCATAGAAATCTTAAAGTTTAAAAATTGAAGTGTTAGCATTGTACAGTAGGTAAAAGAATATAAGAATATCTAAGGACATAGAGATGACCGGGTATCATATCATACTTGGAGGATTCTATCTCTTACTAGAGCAAGGTAAAAACAGACTGGAACCGGTCTTCATATTGGTGATAAGAACAAAGGGGGAGAATATTGGAAAGCATATTTCTATAACTGTAAAGACATTTACTCCCCATAGCACTGGATATTTGGAGCATGTTCTAAAAACAGTCACAATGGAAGAATATAAGTAAGAGATGGCAAAGGTGCACAGCAGGATGAGGATTGTCTGCGTGGCTCTGTCTTCAGGTGAGACTTTCAGAAAGTGCTGAGCACTGTGGATATATTTGACTTGCCTCTTGTGTCTGTAGAGTCTACTCACCATGGAGACACTGGAGCAGGCCATGAGACCCAGACACAGTCCATCAGAGAAGCACAGTAACAACATATACAGTGCAGTTGCCAATTTTTCAGAAGCAAGCAATGAGCAGTATTCATAACTCACTCTCTTAGTAGTATTTTTCGTGTAACTGAGGCTTGACACATTTGATGGAATCATGATATTTAGAAGCAGGTGCACAAGCCAACTGACTGAGCAGGAGAGACCAATATATTTGTTGGCTCTGTGCTTAAGCTTCATCCACCTGGAGTTGCTGGGGCTGATTGTGATTGCTTGGAAGCAACTTAATAGGCACATCATATAAAGGCACATACCCCTTGTTATTCGGTAAATATACAATATCATTTTACATCCAATGTCATTCAGGAAAACCTTAAATCCAAAATATGACATTGTCCGTGGAATACCTCTTGAGATGATATTCAAACAGTTGGCAAAAGTCAAATGCTCTATAATCAGATCTTTGGGCATTAAATGCTTCCCGTTCAATATCAAAGTGACATAATAAAATAGTATTGAGGTATTGCCTAGTACTCCCACTGAAATCTGGGAGAAGAGAAATACTCCCATTGCAAAGTTTTCAGAAGTCATTTTCATTCCTATTATAAAATTATTAAATTTACATAATAAATTTAATCAATAAATAAAATATATTTTAGTACATATTTATTTTTATATAAATATAATTACTATATTTTTATTTTATTACACTATTTCATATTATATTTTATTATACATAATACATTATAGTAAATCTAATAAAATATATTTAATACTTTCATATAAATAAATAAATAAAATAATTATAGTCTAAAGACACTAGACATACATTATCAGTGTGCATTATTTCATGAAGTTAGCTTAAATAAACTATTATTTTAATGCATTTACATAGCTCTAACTAGCAAAAGGAGGCTTTTCTTCTTCCCTGGCATCTGCTACTTTCTGGTGAGTACCCCCAGTTCCCCATCTCCCACTACTACACACCTCTGTTCAATTTCCTGATCCTCTGTACACCTCCTCACACACATGATCTTGTCCCCCTTTCCCCTTCCCCTTCCTTTTTCCCTACCAAGTCCTTTCTTCCCTCTACCTCCCATGATTATTCTGCTCTCCCTTCTAAGTAGAACTGAAACATCCACACTTTGGTCTTTCTTCTTCTTGAGTGTCATATAGTCTGTGAATTGTCGTGGGTATTCCAAGCTTTTATACTACTATCCCCTTATCAGCGAGTACATACCATGTGTATTCTTTTGTGATTGGTTACCTCACTCTGGATGATATTTTCAAGTTCCAACCAGTTTCCTGTGAATTTCATGAAGTTATTGTTTTTAATAGCTAAGTAGTACTCTAGTGTGTAAATGTACCACATTTTCTGTATCCATTCCTCTGTTGACGAACTTCTGGGCTGTTTTCCAGCTTCTTGTTATTATAAATATGAACTATGAACATAGTAGAGCAGTGTCCTTGTGATATGTTGGAGCATCCTTTGAGTATATACCCAGGAGTGGTATAGCTGGGTCCTCAGGTGGCTCTCAAGGACTAAACCGTCAACCAAAGAGTACACATGGAGGGATCCATGGCTCCAGCTGCATATGAAGCAGAGGATGGCATTATCTGGCCAATGCCACGTTGAGACTTTTACTCAATTCTTAAAATTGTCATGGTTGTTCTCATCGTATTTGTCTTCTATAGGAATTTTATTATAATGGAAGGATTGAGGGTTGAAGTCAGAGTTTCATGCATGAAAGACAAGCGCTCTGCCAGTGAGCTATAATCCTACTCTGTCTAAGAATTTTATGTCAGTATGCCAAGTTGTAGAAGAGTAATATAAATACCCTTATTTTTTGGTGATACAGTGGATATGTTGTCATTTTGTACATTGAAAAAGTCTTCTTTGTGTCCTTAACATTTTACTTGAAGAACATTGTGTAAGTATACATTCCTTTTTGCTTTATACAATATACTATATGTACAGAGCCAAATTGGGATGTCTGGCCACAAGGCAGGAACTTGACATTGGTCAAGGTGAACTCCTCTCCCAGTCCTTGAGCAGGGATTCCTGTACTATTCACAATCCTGCCCCACATGGGGAAGAGTGCTCAGCGTGAAGGTGAAGTTCCTGCAGACATACGAATTCCTGAATTAAGCAGGTGACCCGCCCAGCTTCCTGAGCAGTGGAACCAACACCCAAAGAAGCCACGCAGGACTCTGGGAGGAGGGGCTCCCCCAAAACTGTTAAATTGTCTGAGCTCCGTTAAACTTCGGCCTTGATCGGTAAACTATCGCCTTGGCCCTGTTTCTTTTCGTCCTTCCCCACCCATCCCTCAGCTTCCGTTTCCAGGAACCCAGTTCACAGTCGCTGCAGGCAGCTACAGAACGGTGCCCAAAGGCGTGGCTGGACTCGAGAAGATTTCCTGAGGTGACCCTGTCTTGGCGAAGCTTCACAGAAAATGGAAAAAGATGGTCCTGCACAAAGATGGTCTTGCACGGTGAGCAAAATAGGTGCTGGAGGATATGGGACTTAGTGAGGCAGTGTTTACCCACCATTGATCTCGCTTAGGGGGCAGACAGTGGAATATGGGGCAAGACATTTACAGGCATTTGTCCTCAGCTGTTAAAAGCTGAATTCAGGCGAAAAAGAAAAGGGTTGTAAAACAGGCATATGTCCACAGCTTCCAAGAGCTGCTTAAAGAGAGGTTGAAAAATGAGAGAGAAAGAGAGTAGGAAAATGGATGTAATTCCATAACAAGCATGCTTGACTTTCTGTGTTTGTCCTTGGGTGCGCACCATGTCTACATGTTCATGTCCTATGTGTGTGTGAAATGTCCTATTCGTGGCATTGTGTGAATGGCTGTGATTGTTTCGTGTTAAAAGAAAAATTGGTAGAAATTTCATCTGCTGTGGTTCCATAACAAGCATGCTTGACTTTCTGTGTTTGTCCTTGGGTGCGCACCATGTCTACATGTTCATGTCCTATGTGTGTGTGAAATGTCCTATTCGTGGCATTGTGTGAATGGCTGTGATTGTTTCGTGTTAAAAGAAAAATTGGTAGAAATTTCATCTGCTGGTGGTCTCTTAATCTAGCCATGGTTCACAGCAGAGGTTGATTTAAGGTATTCACAGCAGAGGTTGAATTAAGGTATCCCGTACTCAGCTAGAAGTCAAAGTTGAGAGAAAGTTGCTTTTAAAAAAAGCCAGCTGCCTTAAGTGTAGGACAAGTAAATTAATGGTTGTGTCTCCTAAAGAAAAATCTCTACAATTGTGTTTTTTCGTTCAAAGTGCTTTTTGTTCTCTTGAAATTGCAGCTAGAAAAAGGAAAATTGTTTGGTTTAAGTTTATAAGATTCATATAATTGTTTTACTCTTGGTTATAATTGGTCTTAGGTATAAATATTTTGCATGTCTTGACTATAGAAAATTGGCTTATAAGTCATCGGACATAATTTAAAAGGTATAATGTTGTTAAGAGAAAGTTGGTTTGGTCAGTGACACAAAGCTTAGTGTGGCACATGCTTTGTTCGCTTTTTTTCTAGTTTGGTCTTAAAAATATAAATATGTTCTACATGTTTTGACTATAGAGTATTGGCTTATGAATCATTGTGCATGATTTAAATGGCATAGAGTTGGCAATAATAGAAGAGTTTGGAGCTGATGGCTCAAGGTTACAGCCATCTTGAGCACATGGCATGTTGAGACTCAGAGAATGCAGGTCTCTGGGATGCTTCTAATATGGCATGGTGTTTTGTGTGAATCTTAACCTAGAAATTAGACTTACAAGGAATAAGATTTAAAGTAATATCTCTTCAATTAGTTATACTGTCATACACTTAAACATAAGAACTGGCAAACTAAACTTGCAGTATAACAGTAATGCATTTGCCATTGATTTTACAGAAGGTGGATTGTTTAAAATTGGGTTTTGCTTCCAAAGTTGTACTTAAGCTCTAATATTGCTAGAGAAAATTAAGTTACAATAAAAATTGCCAATGTGCCATTGCCTGCAGTTTGCAGCCTGGGTAAAGACTCACGATTCTTACCATATGTTATAATTAAGATAATTTTAAGAGTGATAAAGGTTAGAAATAGTTGTTGCCAATATGGGCCTATTGTCATTTTTTCACAAGTTTATTGGTACAGTGGTAGAAGCAAAATTTAACCCTCTGAAATTAAAAAGGAGATCTCAGTGGAAATTTGCTATCAAACAGGTTCCTTTGACTACTAAAAATCAAGGAGTAACATCTTTCCAAAAATCCCTGAAATTACAGGTTCCTTTTGTTTGTTATTCAACCCTCATGTCCTTGCAAGACAGGTGGGTTTGCCTCTGGCCTTAGACAATAGGCTCAGATTAGAAGATATTTACATTTGAGGAACCTCATGCATTGTCCTTGCAAACTGGTGGGTGTTGGCAGATTAAAAAAAACTACATTTGAGTTAATGCAAAGCTTAGACTTTCCTCAATGGAAGTTTGTGAGGAACTGTTTTTATCCTGCAGACTCCACCTAGGGAGTGTTTTGCCAAAACAACATTCTTGACTTAATTCAGGTGTGGTTCAAAATGCAGTTCAAATTTATGAAAGATTACTAAGGCTATGTAGAACTTATAAAGTTCTAAAGGCATTAAAATTTGGCCTGCCTACTCCATACAAAATATTATAGGTTTAAAGGGTTGTTTTTTGCTTTACATTCTGATAATTATAAAGGCATTTGCTTCTATGGGATAACTTTAAAGAAACAAAGCAATTTCATTAGAAGGTTTTTCCTCACACAATGGCTGACAGCCTTACCTTATGTGAAAAGGGTTTTGTCTCAATAAGAGAAGCTAGGATCTTAGATTTTTTCAGAGTATAATATAATGTTCATGGAATGTTTGTTACTTTCTCTTAACTATTGGCTTTTAAATTTTTAAGTAAGTGATTTTCAAAGGTTGGTAGGATATATTAATTGGCTTATCTTATATTAACCTCATCTTAAGCTTGCCACAAGAAGGCTTAAACCTCTGTTTTCAAGGTAGGTATAAATTAACTGGCAGAAGGATAGTTTTACAGATAATGAATGCTACTGTAATCAGCTGTTTATGATATGTGTTCACTGCCATTCCTTGGCAAAGAGAACATTAATGTAGAATCACCTTTTTTTTTTATATCTCCAAGTAAACTTTTGACACACTCTGATAAATATATTTGTGTGTTAATAAAGTGTTATAAGATAAAGTTATAAAAATATTTTAAAAGGAATGTTTTAAGAGCCTGATAAAGCATTTGTTCCTTGCTTCAAGCAGCAATCAAATAGATTATTATTGATGGTTGATCTATTACATGGCAAGCCTTTTTAGGCAAAATTAATAATTGTTATCCATAAGATAATTTGTTGCGATTTACTTTTATATTTCTATACATACATCCTATAAAGACTACATACAACTATTGTTGGATTGGAGCTCATGTAGTTGGATTACATGTTTATTCTTTTGAGATTCCCCATGCTTCAGCACAGATAATTGACCTGGGTGCTGTAGCAGCTATTTTTAAGATGTTTAAAAATCAAGCTGTTAATAATGATATATATATATATATGGCTCATGGTTTACAATTGCTTAAAATTGTTCCATTTTTATCACTGTTAATTCTTAATTTTTATAATTGTTTGTGCAAATGTAATTCAAGTTAAAAAAGATATGTTCTTTAAATGACTGTCCTCTGCATGTTTGAGGGCTGGCCCAAAGACTGGAGAGACAGCCGTGGGTGCTGGGAGCTGAGCTCTTGTATTTTATAGATGTGAGCCTGAAGAGATGGCACAGACATTAAAGGCTAGGCCCTCAATTATGGAGTATGGAAGTTCATTCCCAGCAACCACATGGTGGCTCACAACCACCTATAATGGGATCTGACACACTCTTCTGGCGTGTCTAAAGATAGCTACAGTATACTTATATATATAATTAATCTTTTAAAAGGTGCCTGAACAAGACCCCTTAAGGCAAGGCACATGGAATTTATATCTCAGACAGACTTATAGAAAACAATTGGCTATATAAACATATTCTTTATATCATCAAAAGGGTAATGGCTTAAAATATATATATATATAATTTTATATTTGTGCACATCAAATTATAAACATTTGTTCTTGGTGTCCTCAAATTCTATCTCTACCACATAATGGTGTTAATTCTAGAGGACTTAATTATTACAGATAAATGATACTACTCATGCTTTCTTATTTAGAACATTAAAATATGTATGTGTGACTATTGACACCTTTTCAGGCTTTCTAGTTGCCTGAAAACAGGAGAAGCAACGAAAAAGATAATCAATCATTGCCTATGCTGTTTTTCTATACTGGGTGTTCCAAAGCAGATTAAAACATATAATGGAACTGGCTATTTCAGTCAAGCATTTGAGACTTTCTATTCTGCAGACAGTTTAATATCACCCATATTACTGGGATTCCTTATAATCCTCAAGGACAAGTGCTTCAAGCAGGAATTTGTCGTTGTGGCAAAATAGGGAAGTCTGTTAAGTCAGGAATTTTTATCTGAGGGTGGACAGAGAGAAACAAGCTTCAGGCATAATCCTGGGCTTGGAAGAGAAAGTAGGCTCAGGTATTTTGGTCATCCTTACACACCCTTGAACAATTTTGTGGTTATTGTTCCACATTGTACTAAGTTTTGACCTTAATTCCTGCACGTACCTAGACTGGTATAAAAGGGGGATTGAAAATTATTAAACCTGACTGCTCTAACAGAAAAAGCAGCTAAAAATGCTGTTTATTTTCTATAATTGTATAGTTATTGCATACATTATGGTATGTGTTTGGGGTTCCAACTTAAATTAATAAAACAATATCTTCTTAGAAGAGAGAAGAGAGGGGAAATTGTGTCCCCATATATATTATTTAAATTGTGCTTGTAGAAAAAAAGTTTTTTTTAAAGTTTGGGTGCCATAGAACTACTTGCTAAGGGTATATGGCATCCTATAACTAGGAATACTAAGCCTAGGTAAATTGAAGGAATTTACTTATTGACATATGCCATGATCCTGATTTAATAGTGGGGAAGAAGGCATGTCTATGTTTTTTCCACAGAACGCTGCAGAAGCATGCTAGCTGCCAGAGAAATTGGTGTGGCATGCTGAAAATATGCTGACTGTGGGCTTGCTGAATGCCCAGACAATGGCTCACCTGGATTGAAAAATCGCAAGTCTTCAACAGACAATGGCAGACCTCCTGGCTGCAAACTTACAAGTGGATCTCCAAAGAGGGAGCCACATAGAACTCAGAGCCATGTGTGTTTGCTAATTAAGCAGACAAGGGCACCAGTGAGAGGTACGATTCAAAGCACCGCATGGGGAAGTAAATTTCTGCCTCTGAGTCCCCAGAAAGTACACCTAATTGCATAGGGGTTAACATCGAGAGGCTGTCCTTAAAATAATAAGGGAGCCTATTTCCCCTCCTCTGCAAAACGACGTCATACAATATTTAAGAGGAATTACAGTCAATTCTTTCCCTCCATTGGTAAACGCCCACCGTCTTTAGATGGATATGTTTATCCACTTGTTTTCTACCTCCTCATTTTCAAATTAATAAAAAGGGAGGAAATGTACAGAGCCATATTGGGGTGTCTGGCCACAAGGCAGGAACTTGACTTTGGTCAAGGTGAACTTCCTCTCCCAGGCTTTGAGCAAGGATTCCTGTGCTATTCAGAATCCTGCCCCACCTGGGGAAGAGTGCTCAGCGTGTAGGTGAAGTTCCTGCAGAATTCCTGAATTAAGCAGGTGACCCGCCCAGCTTCCAGAGCAGTGGAGCCAACACCCAAAGAAGCCAAGCAGGACTCTGGGAGGAGGGGATCCCCAAAACTGTTAAATTGTCTGAGCTCCATTAATCTTCAGCCTTGATTGGTAAACTATCGTCTTGGCCCTGTTTCTTTTCGTCCTTCTCCATTCATCCTTTGGCTTCCGTTTCCAGGAACCCAGTTCGCAGTAGCTGCAGGCAGCTACAATTATAAATTGTAATAATTTCCTCCCTAAAACAATGTACTTGTTAAGACCTATTTCTTATACCTTATTAATTTTTACTATTACAAATATCTTTCTGAAAGAAGTTTTCATGGTGTAGATGCTCTATGTATATAAAATACTTCTTCATCTGAAAGAATATTACTTTATCTGTCAATTCCATTTACTCATACTCTCACTATGAGTAAAAATTGAAGAAAATTAGGGTCTTGAACAGCTGAAGATGCAGTTATTTTATATGTTCATTAAAAACAAAACAAAGCAAAAGCAAAGAAACAAAAAGTGATGACAAAATGCTGTATAAAACAGTCGGAGGGTGGAAAGGGGCTGGTGGAGTGGGGAATAAAATATGAAGTGCATAAAAATAATTAATAAGAATATTTATAATAAAAAACTCTGATATAACATTTGTCCTTTAGAAAGAAGTTTGATAGATTCTAAAACACAGAAAACCAAAAAGAGACCCTGAGTTAGGTACTATAGGCAATAATATTACTGTGTAATTCCATCTAGCTGTTGTTACTACAGTGATAAATTAAAAATACACAGAAGCTACAATTATGAAGGCCAGCAAGAGTGTGCAGTAGGTAAAGATGCTTTATAACTAGTTTGATATCTAAGATTCATTTCATGGAAGGAGAGACCTAGTTCCCAAAACACATTTTCTAACCTTCACACATGTATGATGCCTTGAACTTGCATGCCCTCTATAACAATAAATGAGTCATCTAGTGAAAATTTAAAAGACATTAGAATGATGATTGACAGGGCTGTAAGGAGAAGGTGATGGTTTCAAACACACAGAGTTTTGGGGGTTGTGATGTAAATGTTCCAGAGATCCACTGCAGAACATTAGGATAATTTTTCATTAGACTGAGCTTTACACACACAGTGTTTAAAGTCATAAAAACTTGCAGCTTTACATTAATTCTCATCTTAAATATAAGTGGATATAGTTAATATATGAGATGTTCTGGATATGTTGTAGAGTGCAGAGCTACAGCGATACCAGTCAACTAAAGTAAAACCTGACATGGGCTCATAAGTTACTGATATTGAACTTTAGGATCACAATGAAGAGTTTGTGTGTGTTTTGTCTAAAATGATGCATTAAAAACAGATTAGTGTATAATATGGGAGTGTTCTGTTTTTGTTGTTTTTATTTTGGTTTCACTTATTAACAGCAATCCCTGGGAATAGGAAAATATATGAGAGTGTATGGAAATCTAGACTTTAGTTATGACAATAGAAACAGAAAAAGGCAAACTTACTCTTGGGTATTTTCCAGACGTGCATAGGCATAAGTGGACAGCTGACACATGAAAAGAGCACGATATTTATCTGTTCTCGTAGAAAACATGTGAGCTGGAACCATATAAGAAACAATTTTAGGGTATATGTAGTGAAACTTAATAATAATCAGGGAAACACTACTCCTTTATTGTAATTCATTCAATTTAACTATTCTTCTTGATGCTTCCATAACATTTAACTTTCCTAATAGAAAAGTCACCCTATAATTCTATCAGATAATAAACTTTAACTTACTGATATCAGTATTTTCTTCAATCCATAATTTCAATCCAGCTCATAAAGGCACAAAAATTAGAATATACCTTTAATTCAGAAATATATAAATTGGTGAGTAATAGAAATAAAATTTAGTGCTTCATGTTATTTAGTATAAGATGAAGATGTAGCTCATGCCTTTTCCAGCTGCTGTAAGACCCTGGGTATAATCCATGGAGTCATCAGTAAGAAAAATATCTAAAAAAAATCTTCGTTCAAAAGAAACAGTCATGTGAAATGAGATAGAGATAATGGGAGAAAAATGGAGGAAGCCACAGAGGCAGAGGGCAGAGACAAAGGCAGAGTAAAGAACAGAAAGAAAAAATGAGGTGGCAAAGGTGTGAAGAGAGAGTCAGCAGAAAGACATGGAGACAGTCTACTCAGCCCTCAGTTGAGAATGGCCCCCAATTTCATTAAAAGGCCCATTTCAGTTCCCACTGCCAACACAATACCAGAATCTCTTTCTCCTATCCAATCTATGCCTTGAGTTGTTTCTCTTTCTTCCTTCATCCATTCTTTCCCTCCATCCTTGCTTTCTTTGTACTGTCTTCCTTCTTCCTTCTTTTCTTCCTTCCTTCCTCCTTCCTTCCTTCCTTCCTTCCTTTTCTTCTCCATCCTACCTTCCTCTTAACACAACTACTTAAAGAAACTAAATATATATTTTAAGTACAACTAAACTAAGAGAGGTACTTGGCAAGAAACTAAGATGTTTTCTACAAGCAAAAGCACAGGTTCTCAAAAACCTGCTTTCAAAGCTTTTAATTCATATTATTCTTATGCTCTGGTCACTCACCTCAGTGCTGGATGACACTATTGTGGTAGTCATTGCCATGAGAAGGGAGTCTGCTGAAACTGGTGAGATACCCTTCTTCACTTAAAGGTTCATGATCTCCTGGTATTTTTCCCAGCAGACTGGTGATTTTAATCTCTGCTCTAGACTCATGATGACAGCATATCCACAAGGGCTTGAAGTAAGTTTTAAATACCTGGCTTGTGAGTTCTTGTCAGAAAAAAATAGAAGTGCAAATTACAGTAGCATCTCAAAGAAGTAATTAGGAATCAGGATGGGAACTTTCCTGTACATCCTTGGACTACAAAGTGCATGGCAGAATGACATGCAGAAGAAATAGGTCTTCATTAGTAGTAAAGCACAAGCAAATTGTATGCCCTTGCCCTTGCAGGGCCTTTCTCTATCACTCAGGCTCTCAAGAGTTTCAACATCTCAAGATTGTTTGGTTCCAGAGACACTTGGGACAAATGCCTAACTGGGGTTCCTATAAACATGTCAGAGCAGATACTGGCTGCCAGACTCTCATAGTATTGCAAGTACCTGTGCCAGTACTCTGGCTCTTCTACACGCTTCTCGCCCTGTGTCTCTACACCTCTCTAGATCTTGAGCTTTACTTTCTTTGCCATATCTTTCCTATAAAACCCAGATATTTTGTTCATGTGCTCTACGGCTCTTGTTTGTCCTCGGAATCCTCCTTTCTTGGTTCATGTCATACCACTTTTTTCTTTCTTTCTTTCTTGATCCTCTTTCCTCTGTCATTTCTTATTACTCTGGTCTGCCCCATCCCTCTCCTCTACTGGCCCTGTTCAGTTTGCTGCTCATGTCTACTCTACTATGTTCCCTCTGTACCCTGGACTCTTCCAGATGACTCTATTTTTTTTCTCCATCTTATCTACAATGAAAAACTTCTTGGTGTGGTCACATTCACCATTTCATAAAAAGTCCAAGTATTAAGGAGACACATTTATTGGCACCTTCAATCCCAAACAAGGAAAATAACATTAGTTTGTAGAAGGAATCACTCTAATAAAAGTGATGTTTAATTGAGTGGAGACAAAGTGACAAATCAGAGAAAGATTTGAGAGAATTGAATATCCTTAACTCTAGGGATATTAGAAAGAACAAGAAAGGGCAATTTTTTTGTTTTTTGGTTTTTGTTTGTTTTTTTTTTTTGAGACAGGGTTTCTCTGTGTAGCCCTGGCTGTCCTGGAACTCACTCTGTAGACCAGGCTGGCCTCGAACTCAGAAATCCACCTGCCTCTGCCTCCCAAGTGCTGGTATTAAAGGTGTGCGCCACAACCACCCAGCAAGAAAGGGCAATTTTACTAGGATAGTTATTGAGAGACAGGCTGCAGAAAGAACAAGCTGGGCACAGGGGAATACAGAAAGAACCAGAGAATGAGAAGGAGCCAGAAGATTAGAAAATATTGCCAAATTAGTATGGGGCTAAGCAGAGAAATTCAGGAGAGGCTGATAGAGACAAACCAGATTGAATCATTTAGAGTGGAGAAAAGAGACAGAATGGCTGAGTTGAACCAGCTAGCCAGAGCTCAGAATGAACTACAAAGCATGGAATTATTCAGCAATTAATCTCAGAGGTTGAAAACATTCTAGGCCTAGATTACATTGTGAGGAATCCAGGAAATTCCAGGACTAGGCCTAGGTTAGCAGAGAGAGCCAGTACACATCTAATAAGGCAACTAGCAAGCAAGTAAAAGTTACTTTTACAACCAATTATTATTTTTATAATGCCTGTGTCTCTGTAGCACTGTAGACCTTGACTGAAAATTACTTTCAAGTCACTTCACATTGCCTTAGTATTGTCTTGGAGTAAGAACAAATTACACAAATAAATAAAAGAAAGCAGCTGCAAAGTGCTGGCCTTGAATTCTGCGAGGCCATAAATTCTGTGTGGCCTTGAATTCTGCAAGGCCATGAATTCTGTAAGGCCTTGAATTCTGTGAGGTCATGAATTCTGTAAGGCCTTGAATTCTGTGAGGCCATGAATTCTGTGAGGTCTTGGACTCTGTGAGGTCATGAATTCTGTAAGGCCTTGAATTCTGTGAAGCTTTGAATTCTGTGAGGCCATGAATTCTATGAGGCCTTGAATTCTGTTAGGCCTTGGATTCTGTTAGGCCTTGGATTCTGTGAGGTCATGAATTCTGTGAGGCCTTGAATTCTGTTAGGCCTTGGGTTCTGTGAGGTCATGAATTCTGTGAGGCCTTGAATTCTGTTAGGCCTTGAATTCTGTGAGGTCTTGAATTCTGTGAGGCCATGAAGTGCTCAGTGTGCTCCTTGAAGAAGCACAGATGACAGAAAGGTTCAGTACTGAGGTATGTGCTAGCCAGTGCTGGAGATGACATAGACATTCAAGGCTTTGCTGCCAATGGTGATTTATTGTGTAAACACATAAACAATAAACCCATTAACAACAATAACATACATACATGGAGGGCAAACAATCATAGCTTGCAATAAAAAATGAAACACTGCAAATGGTCTCCAAAGGGAGTAAATAATCCCTCTTGTCTGACAAGAAATTTTCATAACAATATGCAAACCAGCAAAACACATGGCTGTAGTCTAGATAAGGCAATCAATCTTATGCTGATACCAAGGACTGCATAGTGCATAGAAACATAGTTATAAGATTTCATGCTGCAGAAAAGTCATCATGCAAATATCAGAATATCACCGTGCATTTATTTAAGCCTTTCAACATGGATACTTCATCCTCTTGAAGTCTGGTGGTTGATCACAACATGACAGAAATAGGGGGGTTATAATTTCCTTGAATTCCTGGCTATCCTTTTCTACATAATCATGTTGCTAATGACAAAACAAGCAAACAAAAGCAAACACAACAAAAAACAAAAAACACAAAACAAAACAAAACACAAAACAACAATCCAAACAAATATTTAAACAAAATACCTAAATGTTTAAGCTTGATTTGAACAATGGCATCAAGGAATGTGTGCTTGGTATGTTTGAAAAATTTTACCACCTCATCAGTTATGTTAATGACTGACAATTATCAACCTGTAGAACATGAAATAGGATCCAATGAAATTACATTTATATTAATTCTTCCCAGATTTGAAAAATTGCCAGGGAAGAGACCATATTTAGAGGTTAGGCAAGGCCCCCAGTTGGGAGATAGGGTCACCCACTCATCCCCAAATTCTTAATTCAGAAAGGCTCCTGTCTAAAGGAAATAAGGGAACAAAATGTGGAACATAAGCTGAAGGAAAGGACATTCAGAGACTACCCCACCTGGGGTTTCATCCCATATACAGATACCAAACCCAGACACTACTGTGGATGCCAAGAAGTGCTTGCTGACAGGAGCCTGATATACCTATCTCCTGAGAGGCCCTGCCAATGCCTGACAAATACAGAGGTGACTGCTCTCAGCCAATCATTGGACTGAGCATAAGGTCCCCAAAGGAGAAAGGACCCAAGGAGCTGGAGGAGCTTACAGCCCCATAGGAGGAACAACAATATGAACCAACCAGTACCCCCAGAGTCCCCAAGGACTAAACCACCATTCAAAGAGCACACATGGAGGGACTCATGGCTCCAGCTGCATATATAGCAGAGGGTGGCCTGGTTGGACATCAAAGGGAGGAGAGGCCATTGGCCCTGAGAAGGCTTGATGCCCCAGTATAGGGGAATGCCAGTACAGGGAAGTGGGAGTGGGTGGATTGGTGAGCAGGAGGAGGGGGGATGGATTAGAGGGTTTTCAGAGGGGAAACCAGGAGAGGGGATAACACTTGAAATGTAAAGAAAATATCTAATAATAAAATGAAAGAAAACACATCAGTTGAGGAAACTGACAGGCTTGTTCATGCCTTGAGAGCTTTCTGAACTTGGGAATCAGAATGCCCATATGGACTTGACTCAGCTTTATTGAAATCATACAAGGAAGTTGGATTACAGAGTTCATAGGTGGGGGGTGGGTGGATAATTGCTTCTCTATTTTCCTGTGCCAACATTTTCTTGTGATACATAGTGTAAGACCCGAAAGAAAAATGGGATGCCCCAGCGCCCCTCGCCTTGGAAGGCGACACCCAAAACACTCGCGAGAAACAGTCTTGATGCAACAGCAAGAGGATTTTTATTCCAGAGGCTCTGGGGATCACAGCCATACACCACACGTGGTGGAGGATTGTGAACACCGAGTACAGAATCGGGACAGCTTTTATAGGCTTACAACAGAACCTGCCTAACACAAACCAATCATCCCTTAGCATTGAGAGCCCTTGCAGTGCGAGCCAATGGATTTGTACCACTCCATAGCTTCTAAGCCAATCAGTTTAAATTATCCAAGCCCACACTCTGAGAACCAATCAGTTTCCTATAGAAGCCAGATAGAAACTAGTTAGCTCATTTCCGCTTACGTGACCACCATGTACACATTTCCTGTTATGGGGCCAGGGTCATGCACAGGGTCACATATGCATTTCTTGTTACGCATTTCCTGTTACGGGGCCAGGATTATGTAGTAGGCACCCGCCGGGCGTGAGCTCCACAGCCCGCACTCAGCTGCGCTCGCCCTTGCCCCAGCTGTTCCACGGAGGCGAGACGGGAAAGGACACTGGGGACCTTCTCAGGCCTGCAGCTTGCAGCTGGACCCTGCAGGCAGGTGTGATGTGTGCACTCCTGGGCTAACAAAGAGCAGGCTAAACTTCTGCTTTTTGGGGTCATTTAAGACTTAGGCATGGGGGATTCTTAGCCTGTAATTCTCATCCTTTCAATAGTAGTACACAAATACTACTCTAAATATTTAGAACAGAAATAAAAGGACTATAAAATCTCAAACATAAAAATTTTGTAGCAAGCACATTTTTTTTATATCATCTGACCAGCAGTCTCTGATGAGGTTGGAGGTAGCAGTATTGTGGTTGCAAAGTCAGTCTTTCAAACATGTGTGAGACAGTATGGTTTCAGAAAAGGGAACACATGAGGTCATACTGCTAATCCTGAAGACTTTGGATCGCCAGTCTGGGTCAAACATCCAGGATCCCATCTGTCTGTTTACAAAAACATCACTTAACCTGTATGGAGAATTCCTAGGGCACTGCCACCATCGGTCCTGAATCCAACTAACTCATTGCTGACTTTCTGGGAAATATCTGTATGTTATTTCATCCTCAGTTTTGTAACAAAAAAGTTCTGCTTTTATTATACAGAATTGAGACTAAGACTGGGGAAACTGCTGCAGATTTACTCATCTCTGCCCGCGGCTCTAGTTTATTTTCATTTCTACCTTGAGTGCCTGACCATAGCATACATTTCTCTTGAATTCATGAACAGCTTTCACTTTAATATTATTGGTAACATCTACTTCCTGGTTATCAAGCAGGCTCCTACTAGGTCTTGCCCGGCCACTAAATACCGGTTTAATCAAGGAAGGAGGAAAAAGAAGAAACAGAAAATAGATATGGAGAATGATAAGTACTAAGAATAGTTGCAGAAATGACACCATGAGGTACTTGCACCAAAGAAGCAGGCCTTGGGCCCTCTCAGTACTCACACTGGGGCCCACAAGAGGCCATAGCCTCATGCTCTGAAACACCATACCCCAAGCAGGGTTTTCTTCCTTGTCATCAGAGGTCTCAGGCATCTCGAGCTTAATGTAGGGTGTCTCCAACAATTGCTGATGCCAAGAAGTACTTGCTGACAGGAGTTGAAGAATAAAAAAATTAATTAATTAATAGCTATCTGTAAAGACACGGGCTTGTCACCTTTTGTCATCTTGGGCCTCCGCCCCCTGCAGGCGGCGGTTCCGGAACTCTAGAGAAAAACACCCCCCACCTCCTCCTGGGACTCTTGAGAGAAAAACAACTCTCTTGAGGAAAACATCTCCCGGAATAACCACAGGGGTCCCAACAGCCCCTATAGAATGTCCCAAAGCCCCAGGAATGTCACTTAATGTAACACATAGTAAATAGTAAATGTGTGACTTTAGACTTCCCCTATTTCTTCCCCAGTCCTCCCCCCTCTTTTATGGTTTTTGCCTTTATAAGCTTGTCACAAGTTCAGGTGGGGGTCGAACTCCTCTACCCCTGCGTGGTGTATGAGTTTCGACCCCAGCATGCTGGCCTGAGATCTCGTTTAATCCCATCTTCAATAAACTTCGTGTGATCACAACGAATTTGGTCTCAGTGCCTTACTGGGTGCGCGCTACTCCCGAGACTTGAGTGAGGGTCTCCCTTCGGGGGTCTTTCATTTGGGGGCTCGTCCGGGATTTTGCGCGACCACCCAGGGGATACTAGACCCACTTGGAGGTAAGAATTTCTGTTCTGGTGTGACTCTGTGTCTGTGTTTGTGGCCTGTCCAGAAATCTGGTGCGATCGCAGTTTCGGTTTTGCAAACGCTCTATCGAGGCCGCTCTCCAGGAGGAGAAGCGGAGTGGACGGGGATAGACGTGTCCGGGTGTCCACCGTTTGTTTCGCCCTGGGAGACGTCCCAGGAGGACAGGAGGAGGACCAGGGACGCCTGGTGGACCTCCACGGGGAAAGCCGGGAGATAAATTTTCTCCTTGACGATCTGTGTCAGAGGGCCATTCCTCGGCCATCTGACTCCTTTCAGAACTTCTGGTCGACTCGAAGCCGACAACTGGTTTTGTTTTCTTGTCTTTCTGTCTTTGTGATTGTCTTTGTTGTGTGTATAGCAGAGGTAGACATGGGACAGGCCGCGACGACCCCACTAACAATGACTCTGGACCATTGGAAGGATGTTAAGATCAGGGCTCATAACCTTTCTGTCGAGGTCAAGAAAGGGCCTTGGCAAACTTTTTGTTCCTCCAAATGGCCCGCTTTCAATGTAGGATGGCCTTCGGGAGGAACTTTTAACCTACCTATCATTTTCGCTGTCAAGCGAGTTGTTTTTCAGGCCACCGGGGGATACCCTGATCAGGTTCCATACATTATCATATGGCAAGATCTAGCCCAAAACCCGCTACCCTGGATGAAACATTGGACATCAGGAATGGAGACGGCAACGGTGGCCGTGGCCACAAAACCGAAAGTGCCTCCTGCAGATCTGCCAGCGCCTCCTGCAGATCCGCAAGCACCCGCTCCATCAGCCCCGCCACGGATCTATCCTGAAATTGATGATGTCTCCCTCCTTGACCCTCCTCCCCCATATCCTCAACCCGCTCCTCATGCAGCCCCCTCCCAGGTGCCGACCCCAACGGACTCCCGGACAACCTCTGAGATGGGGCCAGCAGCCGGGACTCGAAGCCGCCGGGGCCGCAGCCCAGAGGGATCTGGCGCAGGACCTGACTCAGCCATTGCCTTACCTTTACGGGCTTATGGACCCGCCCCAGCCCCAGGGGAATTAGTCCCATTGCAATATTGGCCATTTTCGTCAGCCGATATGTACAACTGGAAAAATAACCTCCCTTCTTTTTCAGAGAACCCCTCAGGTCTAACGGGGCTCCTCGAGTCCCTGATGTTTTCTCATCAGCCCACTTGGGACGATTGTCAGCAACTTTTGCAGGTCCTCTTTACAACGGAGGAGAGGGAAAGAATTCTCCTTGAAGCCAGAAGAAATGTTCCAGGACCAGACGGAACCTCCACTAATCTCCCTCACCTTATAGAAGCAGCTTTCTCCTTGGTCCGCCCTGAATGGGACTACAACTCCGTAGAAGGTAGGGGGCATCTCACGGTCTACCGCCGGGCTCTAGTGGCGGGTCTTAAGGGTGCCTCGCGGCGACCCACAAATTTGGCAAAGGTAAGGGAAGTCTTACAGGGACCAATGGAGCCACCCTCTGTCTTTTTAGAACGGTTGATGGAGGCCTATAGGAGATATACCCCCTTTGACCCCTCATCAGAGGGACAACAGGCAGCTGTAGCCATGGCTTTTATAGGGCAGTCGGCCTCTGATATCAAGAAAAAGTTACAAAGATTAGAGGGGCTCCAAGATTATACTTTACAGGATCTAGTAAAAGAGGCTGAGAAGGTGTATCATAAGAGAGAGACTGAGGAAGAGAAGCAAGAAAGAGAAAAAAAGGAGGCAGAAGAGAGGGAAAATCGGCGGGATCGCCGCCAAGAGAGGAATTTGACTAAGATTTTGGCCGCAGTAGTAGGTGGAGAAAGGTCAGAGAAAGGACAGTCAGGATACCTGGGCAACAGGGCAAGAAGACCCCCGGGAGGACAGCGATTACAACTAGAGAAAGACCAATGTGCTTACTGTAAAGAAAAAGGACATTGGGCCAGAGATTGCCCTCGAAAGAAACAAAAGGGCCCCAAGATACTGGCCCTCGAGGAAGATTAGGGGAGTCGGGGCTCGGTCCCCCTCCCCGAGCCTAGGGTAACTCTCTCCGTGGAGGGGAATCCCGTTAATTTCTTAGTAGATACAGGAGCTGAACACTCAGTTTTGACTAAACCATTAGGACGATTAGGATCAAAAAGAACTCTGGTTATGGGAGCCACTGGAAGTAAACTCTACCCTTGGACAACCGAAAGAAGTTTAGATATAGGAAAAAACCAAGTAACCCACTCTTTTCTTGTGATTCCTGAGTGCCCTGCGCCCCTTCTGGGCAGGGACTTGTTGACCAAACTAAAGGCTCAGATCCAGTTCACCCCGGAGGGACCAGAAGTCACCTGGGGAAAGGCCCCTATAACATGCTTAGTTCTAAGTCTAGAAGAAGAATATCGCCTCCATGAACCCAAGACTGGGGTTTTGCCCCCTAAAGAGTGGCTGACAGCTTTTCCAGAGGTCTGGGCAGAGCAGACTGGAATGGGACTGGCTAAACAAGTACCACCCATCGTGGTCGAGCTGAAAGCGGCTGCCACCCCCGTCTCGGTGAGACAGTACCCCCTGACTCAAGGGGCTAAAGAAGGCATCCGGCCGCATATCCAGAGACTGTTGCAGCAAGGTATATTGATCCCCTGCCGGTCCCCTTGGAATACCCCCCTCCTGCCAGTACGTAAGCCTGGAACCAATGATTATCGGCCTGTCCAGGACTTAAGAGAAGTTAATAAGCGGGTGCAGGACATTCACCCAACCGTGCCTAACCCTTACAACTTGCTGAGTTCTTTACCGCCTGAACGATCCTGGTACACTGTTCTAGATTTGAAAGATGCCTTTTTCTGTCTCAGGTTGCACCCAAGTAGCCAGCCTCTGTTCGCTTTTGAATGGCGAGATCCCGAAGGAGGACATACGGGTCAACTGACCTGGACTAGGTTGCCACAAGGATTCAAAAATTCACCAACTCTTTTTGATGAAGCGCTCCACCGTGACCTTGCGCCCTTCAGAGCACAGAACCCCCAAATTTCTCTCTTGCAGTACGTTGATGATTTATTGATTGCAACATCGACCCAGGAACTGTGCCTCGATGGGACTAAAAAGCTCCTGAAGGAACTGGGTAAGTTGGGGTATCGGGTATCTGCCAAGAAGGCCCAATTATGCCGCTCAGAAGTGACCTACCTAGGATACACTCTCCAAGATGGGAAACGATGGCTCACTGAAGCACGAAAAAAGA
The DNA here is from genome assembly GCA_964023405.1 of Apodemus agrarius. NCBI lineage: Eukaryota > Metazoa > Chordata > Mammalia > Rodentia > Muridae > Apodemus > Apodemus agrarius. Next base: position 1,883,793 of record OZ030005.1, on the reverse strand, counting down.
CAGTGATGCAGATCCCGACCCCCACCTCTCCGCGACAAGTACGTGAGTTTTTGGGAACTGCGGGCTTTTGTAGACTCTGGATACCGGGGTTCGCCATGCTGGCAGCCCCTCTGTACCCGCTCACAAAAGAAAAAGTCCCATTTACCTGGACAGAGGAGCACCAAAGAGCCTTTGATAATATAAAGACTGCCCTGCTCACAGCTCCTGCTTTGGCCCTGCCAGATCTAACTAAGCCTTTTACTTTATATGTTGATGAGCGGGCTGGAGTGGCCCGTGGAGTTCTGACTCAGACCCTGGGGCCTTGGAAACGGCCGGTAGCCTACCTATCTAAAAAGCTGGACCCCGTCGCCAGCGGGTGGCCCTCCTGCTTGAAAGCCATTGCTGCAGTAGCGCAACTTGTCAAAGACGCTGATAAGCTTACTCTGGGTCAACATGTGACTGTAATTGCTCCCCATGCTTTAGAAAGTATTGTGCGGCAGCCCCCCGACCGCTGGATGACAAACGCCCGGATGACACATTACCAGAGCTTGTTGTTAAATGATCGAATAACCTTTGCTCCTCCTGCTATTCTCAACCCGGCCACCCTGTTCCCCGAAGCAGATGACTCTACCCCGGTGCACCAGTGCACTGACATCCTGGCTGAAGAAACTGGGACCAGGAAAGACCTGACCGACCAACCGTGGCCAGGTGTGCCTAACTGGTATACGGACGGCAGCAGTTTTATGGTAGAAGGTAAACGAAGAGCGGGAGCAGCGGTGGTGGATGGAAAGCAGGTAATTTGGGCTGGCAGCCTCCCCGAAGGAACCTCCGCTCAAAGGGCTGAACTCCTGGCACTGACTCAAGCTCTGCGCCTGGCAGAAGGTAAGGCTATCAACATTTACACCGACAGCCGTTATGCTTTCGCCACAGCCCACATTCATGGGGCCATCTACAGACAGAGGGGCCTGCTCACCTCAGCAGGGAAAGACATTAAGAACAAAGAAGAAATCCTGGCTCTCCTAGAAGCCATACACCTTCCAAAGAAATTAGCCATAGTCCACTGCCTGGGACACCAGAAGGGGACAGACCCAGTCACAAAAGGAAACCGGATGGCTGATCTAACAGCCAAGCAAGCCGCCCAAGGAGCCACAGTGCTGGCGGAGGAAACTGGAACCCCGCCAGAGCCTCCACGAGCCATGGAGCCCAGCTTTAACTATCCTCATGAAGATTACGGCTTGATCGAAGATATGGCTTGTACAGGAAAAGCCCAAATGTTCAGCTTCGGTGGATTGGCAAAAACTAAAGATGGGCGAATCATTCTGCCCTCCAAAGAAGGACGAGACTATGTAAAACGAATACACCAACTTACCCATCTTGGAGATGAGAAACTTAAGCAATTAATCAAAGGTTCTAAATATTATGTTCTGAAATTAAATACAGTGGTGAAACAGGTAGTAGGGTCGTGTCAAGCTTGTACCTTGACCAATGCTGCCCGACCGTTCAGAGAACTTGGAAAGAGGATGAGGGGAGACCGGCCGGGAGTTTATTGGGAGGTAGACTTCACTGAAATTAAGCCAGGAAAATATGGTAATAAGTACCTTCTAGTTTTTATAGATACTTTCTCAGGATGGGTGGAAGCCTTTCCCACCAAGTCTGAAACTGCTCAAGTGGTAACCAAGAAGATACTGGAAGAAATTCTACCTCGGTTCGGGATCCCCAAGGTAATCGGTTCGGACAACGGACCGGCTTTTGTTGCCCAGGTAAGTCAGGAATTGGCCATCCAACTGGGGACTAATTGGAAATTACATTGTGCTTACAGACCCCAGAGCTCAGGACAGGTAGAAAGAATGAATAGAACTCTAAAAGAGACCCTTACTAAATTAGCTATTGAGACCGGCGGGAAAGACTGGGTGACCCTCCTCCCCTTTGCGCTCCTTAGGGTCCGAAACACACCTGGACGTTTTGGCCTTACCCCTTATGAAATCCTGCATGGGGGACCGCCCCCCTTGACTGAGTCAGGCGGGATATTGGATCCTTGCACTGACTCTTCCTTTGCTCTGTTCACCCACTTAAAGGCCTTAGAGGTCGTTAAGACGCAGATCTGGAACCAGATCAAGGAAGCCTACGCTCCAGGGACTACCGCAGTGCCCCACGGGTTCCAGGTCGGAGACTCAGTCTTGGTCAGACGACATCGTGCTGGCACACTTGAGCCTCGGTGGAAAGGACCCTATTTGGTGCTGCTAACTACCCCCACGGCAGTCAAGGTAGACGGGATCGCCGCCTGGATCCACGCCTCCCACGTCAAGAAGGCACCCAATCAAAATGAAGACAACCATGAAGATAAATGGACAGTGGCCGCTACTGACAATCCTCTTAGGCTGCGCCTTCGCCGTCGCCCCAATCTTGGAGAATAACCCTCATGCCCCCCAAAAACTGACATGGGAAGTGCTTAATGAAGAAGGTAACATCGTGTGGTCAAAAACTGCAGTGCACCCCCCGTGGACTTGGTGGCCTGATCTTGCACCTGATGTCTGTAAGTTAGCTGCCGGTTCCCCGGCTTGGGATCTTTCTAATTATGACAATTTAGATAAACCACCCCCGGAGGAACAATGTGTCCCTCATGGTATAGGGAGCACATTGGGATGTTCTGGACAGTTTTTTCGAGCCAACCTCCAGGCGGCAGATTTCTATGTCTGCCCTGGGCAGGGACATAGCAGAGAGATGAAGAGACGATGCGGGGGGGGGGGGGTATCTGATTATTTCTGTGGTAAATGGGGATGTGAGACCACAGGAGAAGCTTACTGGAATCCTTCCTCCTCCTGGGATCTGATATTAGTAAAAAAAGGTCGTAAGCCAGGAGAGTCAGGAGAAGGAGAAAGAGACCCATCTAAATATCCGTCTTATAGGACTGGATGTGCATCCGGGGCCTCGGGTGGCCCTCAGGGGCCATGCAAAGGCAGCTATTGCAACCCTCTGAATATTAGTTTCACAGCACAGGGAAAACAAGATCGCCAATGGGTAAAAGGCAACCGCTGGGGGTGGAGAGTCTATACTGGAACAGGAGACCCTGGGTTCGTCTTCGCTATCAGAATAAAGATAGAGAGTCTACCTGCACGACCTGTAGGCCCCAACCCGGTGCTTGATGACCCCCTACCCAGGCCGGGGAGACTTCCTAGTCTCACCCCATCACCGAAGGAAGGTTCCTCTTCTGGCCCTAATTCATACCCTCTCTTGACCACATCCTCCCACCTCCCTATGAGAACCGAGGATCGACTGTTCAATCTGCTCGATAGTGCGTTCGTCGTTTTAAACCGCACAAACCCCACTGCTACCCAATCTTGCTGGCTGTGCTTTGCTTCTAATCCTCCTTATTATGAGGGAATAGCCCAGCTGAGGAGCTATAACGTTACTTCTGACCATTCACATTGCCCCTGGGGGAACCAACGAAAGTTGACCCTCTCAGCAGTATCAGGCACTGGACTATGCATAGGCAAAGTGCCTACCAGACACCAGCCCCTCTGTAACGAAACTATTGACACCCTGACAGAGGGCCCAAATCAATATCTAGTACCCCCCCCCAGACACTTGGTGGGCCTGTGGCACCGGCCTGACCCCCTGCCTGCATACTTCGCTTTTTAACAGTACTAGGGACTTTTGTATTTTGGTTCAGCTGGTACCTAGGGTCATCTATCATGATGAGAACTCATTTATAGATGAATTTGATCACCGTACTCGTTACAGGAGGGAACCTATAACCCTGACCTTGGCTGTCTTGTTAGGACTAGGGGTAGCAGCAGGGATTGGAACTGGAGCAACTGCCCTTATCCAGCAACCCCACTACTATAATGAGCTTAGAGCAGCTATGGATGCAGACTTGGGAGCGTTGGAACAGTCCATAACTAAACTAGAAGAGTCATTAACTTCATTGTCAGAAGTAGTGCTGCAGAATAGAAGGGGATTAGACCTGCTTTTTCTTAAGGAGGGAGGGCTCTGCGCAGCCTTAAGGGAAGAATGTTGCTTTTATGTAGATCATTCTGGTGTCATCAGAGATTCCATGGCAAAGCTTAGAGAAAGGCTAGAGAACAGAAAAAAAGAAAGAGAAGCATACCAAGGATGGTATGAGAATTGGTTTAATCGGTCACCTTGGTTCTCTACTCTGGTCTCCACCTTGGCCGGGCCTTTAATCATTTTGCTACTAATCCTAACCTTCGGGCCTTGTATTCTCAATAGGCTGGTGACATTTGTAAAAGAAAGGATAAGTGCTGTCCAGGTAATGGTCTTAAGACAGCAGTACCAGGTACTACAGGAAGCTGAGGGGTCGCTCTAAGATTAGAGCCATTTACAAGGAGAAGTAGGGAATGAAGAATAAAAAAATTAATTAATTAATAGCTATCTGTAAAGACACGGGCTTGTCACCTTTTGTCATCTTGGGCCTCTGCCCCCTGCAGGCGGCGGTTCCGGAACTCTAGAGAAAAACACCCCCCACCTCCTCCTGGGACTCTTGAGAGAAAAACAACTCTCTTGAGGAAAACATCTCCCGGAATAACCACAGGGGTCCCAACAGCCCCTATAGAATGTCCCAAAGCCCCAGGAATGTCACTTAATGTAACACATAGTAAATAGTAAATGTGTGACTTTAGACTTCCCCTATTTCTTCCCCAGTCCTCCCCCCTCTTTTATGGTTTTTGCCTTTATAAGCTTGTCACAAGTTCAGGTGGGGGTCGAACTCCTCTACCCCTGCGTGGTGTATGAGTTTCGACCCCAGCATGCTGGCCTGAGATCTCGTTTAATCCCATCTTCAATAAACTTCGTGTGATCACAACGAATTTGGTCTCAGTGCCTTACTGGGTGCGCGCTACTCCCGAGACTTGAGTGAGAGTCTCCCTTCGGGGGTCTTTCAGAGTCTGATAAGGGTATCTCCTGAGAGGCTCTGCCAGTAGTACCTGAGTAATACAGATACAGAAACTTACAGCTAACCATTGGACTGAGCCAGAGAACCCCAATGGTAGAGCTAGGGAAAGGACGGAAGGAGCTGTCCTTCAACCCCATAGGACAAACAATATCCACCAGCTGGAGCACCCAGAGCTCCCAGTGACTAAATCGCCAACCAAAGAGTATACGTGGAAGGATACATGGCCCCTGCTACATATGTAGCAGGGGATGACTTTATCTGGCATCAGTGGGAGGGGGGATGAGATGGAGGGTTTCTGGAGGGAAAACTGGGAAAGGGGACATTTGAAATGTAAATAAATAAAATAACAAATAAAAAATTCTGAAGTCTAAATTTCTGTAAATCCATGACAATGAAAATGTTGAATGTTGAAACCTCCAGCTGCATTTCTCTATGAAGAATACAAGATGCTATGATAGGTTTAGAAAGCCAAATTCTGGTAATGGAGTACCCACAAGCTATGCCAATGATTTACTCTTCAGTGTAAAGATGCATCATTTGTGTGCATTAATATTCACACCTGTTGAGAATGCTCTGGATTTTAATAAATTAAAGCAATGTTGGCCAGAACAAGCATTCTTTGAAAATATATGTTTTCCTCAAAACTTTTAACATGTTTTCCAGTGTATTTAAGTACTTTCTTCCTCTATTTAAATTTCTTTAGACAAAATTGATTCTAACACTCAGAATGCTTAAAGAAAGCCAGTGGCCTTTTTTATATCTCCAGCACTCAAATCTTCTAGCCTGTGCTTTTCAGTAAGTTTGAGTCCAGTGGCCAGCACAATATAGGGAGATCATGGATAGCCAGGGCTACATAAAAAGAAATGGTCTCAACAGAACAGAACAGAACAGAACAGAACAGAACAGAACAGAACAGAACAGAACAGAACATAATATACAATCTAAGAAAAATTACTCAAAAACAATGAGGTGTCTCTGGAAACCCAGAACTGGACGGAAGAAGCCACAGTGTTGCGAACAAGCAAAAAAACATATTCTAAGTACTACCATTTTGTGTTCAGACTCCACCTAATCATAGGGAGAAAGTAAATTCAATGTCCCAGGTCCCAGGTCCCATAGGACCTGGGCTGAAGGTCCCTCTAGCTGAAGAGCTGTTGTAAACAGAGATCTGAGTCTAGACATCTGAGGGACAGCTTCTCCATCTTGCTCGCAGGGGTAAACATGTTCATATTCCAGAACAAACACCTATCCCACTTCTCAAATGTATTCCTAATTGTCTATGAATGTGTAAAGAATATAGAAATTGCTGTTACCTAAACCAAGGTGCATAAGTTATAAAAATATATAACCATGTGTTATGCCCTAGGGTAACTACAGGTTGGGTAGATGTGGGGTTAAGTAAAGATCTTTTACAATTCAGTAGGCTTCTCTTTTGACTGTGTCCTTTCCCTTACAGAAACTGTTCTGTTTCATGAGGTCCCATTTAGTAATTGTTGATCTTAGTGACTGCACTATTGGTGTCTTATTCAGGAACTTGTCTCTGGTGACAATGCATTTACGGTTATTCCCTACTTTCTCTACTTTCAGGTTTTATGTTGAGGTCTTCAATCTTGTTGGTTTGAATTTTGTACAAAGTGATAAATATGATTGTATTTCTACTGTTCTATATGAAGAAATCCAGATAGGCCATTATATTTATTGAAGCTACAGATTCAATGCAATCCCCATCAAAATTCCAACTCAATTCTTCCTAATTTTAGAACTAGCAATTTGAATATTATGAATATGAATTATGAATATTTGACATAACAAAAAACCCAGTATATTGAAAACTATTCTCAACAATAGAAGAATATCTGGGGGAATCACCATCCCTGACCTCAAGCTGTTCTCCAGAGCAATAGTGAACAAAAACTGTATGGTGGGAAGATCAATGAAATAGAATTGAAGACCCAGAAATGAACCCTCACACTTATCTTTGATCTTTGAAAAAGGAGATAAAATCATCCAGCGGAAAAGTCATCATCTACAACAAATGGTGCTGGTTCAACTGGCAGTCAACATATAGAAGAATGCAAGTTGATCCATTCTCATCTCCTTGTACTCAACTCAAGTCCAAGTGGATCAAGGACATCCACAGAAAACCAGATACACTGAATCTAACAGAACAGAAAGTGGGGAAAATTCTTGAACACATAGGCACACAGGAAAAATTCCTGAACAAAGCACCAATGGTTTATGTTCTAAGATCATGAATCAATAAATGGCACTCCATAAAATTGTAAAGCTTCTTTCTGTGAGGCAAAGGACACTATCAATAGGACAAAAAGGCATCCAACTGTCCCTTCCCCCACTCCAGCATTCGAGCTAGGCAGTTCGGCCTCTGCTCTGCTCAGCCCATGAATTTCCTGGCCTTTGTTCTATTTACAACAACCCAGCCACACCTGGAAGCCAGGGAAGCATCCTGGATCAGCAATTCTCAACCTTCAGCAGGCTGAGCACCTGCTGAGTCTGGAGCCAGCAAGATCCCAAGACTCCACCTCATGCTTGGGGGGAGGGAATCTTCCAGACTTTATATTGGGTTACATTCATTAAAATTCAGGTCTTGAAAGGCAATGTCTCCTTGACCCAATTCTTTTGCCTGACAAATACAGAGGTGGATGCTTGCAACCAACAATTGGACTGAGAGTGGAGACCATTGGACATCAGTTGGAAAAGTGGCCCTTTGGCCTGAGAGTGTTTGATACCCCAGTGTAGGGGAATGCCAGGGAAGGGGGACAGGAGTGGGTGGGTGGGTGCGGGAGCACCTCATAGAGGCAGGGTAAGGGGGGATGGGATAGGGGTTTCTGAAGAGGAAACCTGCAAAGGGGAAAACATTTGAAATATAAATAAAGAAAATATCAAAAAAAAAAAGATGCTTAGGGACCCTGCCCCCAGTTGTCTTTGATTGGTAAATAAAGTTGCCAGGCAGTCAATAGCTAGGCAGGGAGGCAGAGGTAGTACTTTAGCAGACAAAGAGACTGAGGCATGGGGTCGGGAGAGGTGCCATGCTGGGGGAAGGAGAAGGTCCAGGCCTGAGAATTGTAGACAGACAGACTACCAACATGTAAGAGTCAGGGATCACGGCCCAGAAAGACTTCTCGCCAAGGTCTGGGGTAGCCAGGATGGAATATAGGTTTTAGTAAGTAATAATTCAGGAAGATCAGAGGAGAGAGTATGCTAGCAACATGGAGGATTGAAGTAGCCCAGCCACTAAGCACATTAAGGCGTGTTAAATATAAGGCTGCCTCTCTCTCCCTCTCTCCCTCTCCCCCTCCCTCTCCTTCTCTCCTTTCCTCCCTCCCTCCCCCTTCTCTCTCTCTCTCTCTCTCTCTCTCTCTCTCTCTCTCTCTCTCTCTCTCTCCCTCTCCCTCCCTCCCTCCTTCCCTCCCTCTCTCTCTGTGTGCGCTCACGTGTGTCTTTCAAGAATCCAGAGCATTGGGGCAGATAGCCAGGAATGTGTATGTCACCACCAGGGAGATAAGAGCAGATTAATCAACTACGGGAACAGATTACAACTGTAACAAAGCTTCTAGCAGCAATATCAGAGGGTTCCTCTTTGATTTGTCTTTGTTTACTCATAATGTCAGAATTTTAAAATATTTTTAAACATTTTAAAAATTAACAAAATCTTCTCATATATGCTCCTAAAATATGAAGAAAATGATATTTTTATGATTTTTGTCTTTGAAAAAATGTATTTTCCTAAAACTCACTACCCTGCTGCTAGAGAGTTAGGTCAGGAGACAAGAACAATTGTTGCTTTTACAGAGGACCCAGTTGTGACCCTGAAACCAACTTGATATGTAACATCCATCCTAGGTGATCCTAATCCAACTACTGACCTCTATGGACATTAGTCATACATGTTGTACACATATATACATGTGGAGAAATACACATAAAAGTAAATATTAAAAACAATAACTCATTATTGGACAGTTTCTTCCTTTTAAATTCTATCAGCAATAACAGAAATTTCTTCTTCTTGTGGCGATGAAAGATGAGTGTGCCTAAGTTTCTAGTGTCTAATCCCTGAAAAAATCCTCTTTTAAGAACACTTTTCACTTGGATTCTTTGGCAGAATTAATAAATATTTCTCTTTTACTGGCATAAATTTATTCTATTTACACTGTAAAGATTTCCTAAATCGACTCGTGATTATTTAATTAGTTAAACAATCTTAAGAATGGTAGAAACATCTGGATTTGTTCATAGGACTTAAAGGCTAGAGTCTTTTAATGAGCATAACTGGCTAGAGAAAAAGATACTATAGACTTAAAAATGGGTACCATCACGGAGAAACTCTGGCTACAGAATGGGTCATGATTCCACAGGATACAGAGAACAGGGGCACTCTGTCTAGCAGGAAGCAGCAGCCACAGCAGTGTGTGGCTTCTATACAGCAGACTCCATTTAACATGAAGGTGCCTTGATTTTTTTCTGGCATTTTGAGGAACTCCACAAGAGACACCAGCTACTTTAGAATCAGGATACTGCTTACTTTGGATAATGAGAAGGGAGGTCATCGTAATTTTGAGACTAATACACTGTCATTTCCTTCACTAGAGTTTTAGCGCATGTTGTGGTCATCTCTGTATCACACCCTGTAGAAATAAGACAATTTATGAAACTGAACCCTATGAGGGATCCATATATAGCCACCATCTTCTGTCCAGATTCCTGACTTACCTCTCACCAACCACGTTTCATGGGCACATGCAAGGTGTTTCTGGATTGTCATGTGTTGCTTTTATTCAAAAGACTAATGACTTCTTTAAAGGGCATGTTCTCAGAAAAGAGCTCTTCCTGTCCCTGTATGGAGACATGTAACTGTAAATAAAGCTAGATGAGCACTGTCAATGAATTTGTGTATGACCAAATCTTGCCCTCAGTGCGCTTGCACAGAATCGCTACACTATGGGTAAGCTCACTTGGCTATCCTTCTTCTCTAATGATATGATCCTGGCATTCACAAGTTCTTTTCTCTAAAGTCACTATTCACACAGTATTTGCATGTGTTGTGTCACTGTCACTAAGGGAAAGACAAAGTTAGGTTCCTGTGAGCTCTGGCTACAATGTTGTCTTCAACTAGTCAGTGCATTGAAGGAAGATCAGATGAAGTCGGTCAAATTAGAAAACAGAGACTAGTGTCTTTAATGAAGGATGCTCAGTTTCAGTGATGTCCTCAGAACCTCTCTGCCTAGATGTTATAACGGTTACTGAATGGTTCTGTTTGAGGATAGAGACAAGGACAGGGTAGGACCAAGAAGAAAGAGAGATAGTGTGGATAAAGACTAGAATGCTCTGGTTGTTTCTGATCACTGGTGTCCCTATTACCTCCTTTCTGTTTTAATAAAATTTGTCATTTTTACAAACAATAAGTCTCTGTAGCTGATATTTCTCAGTTCCTCCTCAATCTGTAGTTCCTCCACTTCACTGCTTCAGCTGACCCCAGGACCTATAGCTGTTATTTTGTGCCCTGAACCCTTGACCTCCTTACCTTCTTGCTCTGGTGGTTGCTGCTACTGTAGTGGAAGCTACTACTTTAGGCACCGGTCCCCAAGCTATAATTTGTTTTTTCTGTATTGTGAGTGAGCTTCCTACAGTTGGTTGATGTCTAAAAACTACAAATCAAAAAGAGAAGATATAGAAATTTTACATAAAAATCCACTAAGAGTTGATTTTGAATTCACTTATCTTCACCTGACAGTTGGCTAAGCACAGTAACAAAAAGAAGCAGGGAAACAAAATAGAGGAAATGATTCTTTCTCACTGATTGAATCACAAACGAAATCCTAACATAGCCCTAGTTCTACATATCTAAAGCAATACTTGATGCTTCCATGGAAGCAGAACAAATCCTGAGTGCACTGGCTGGTTTTGTGTGTTGACTGGACACAAGCTGGACTTAACACAGAGAAAGGAGCCTCCCTTGGGGAAATGCCTCCATAAGATCCAACTGTAAGGCATTTTCTCAATTAGTGTTCAAGGGTGGGAGGCCCTATTGTGGGTGATGCTATCATTAAACTGGTAGTCCTGGGTTCTATAAGAAAGCAAGCTGAGCACGCCAGGGGAAGCAAGCCAGAAAATAACATCCCTCCATGGCCTCTGCATCAGCTCCTGCTTCCTGACCTGCTTGAGTTCCAGTCCTGACTTCCTTTGGTAATGAACACCAATGTGGAAGTGTAAGCTGAACAGACCCTTTCCTCCCCAACTTGCTTCTTGGTCATGGTGTTTGTGCAGGAATAGGAACCCTGACTAAAACAGTAAGCCAGCATAGTTGGTCACTGTGGTAAAAGTGGAGAGTACCACACTTGAGAGAGTATCAACACTACCATTTATCTCTCATGACTTCTGATCCTGTTCTCACATATAGTTCATTCCAAACTTATTAAAATTTCCTGTTTTCCAGAGTGTTTTGGATTTGAAATGCTACATACAGGGTCAAACCCTTTTCAGCAGAAGGAGACAGAAATCAAGAGGTGTCTGAACAGTAGCAAACAAAAGGACAGAGTCTAAACCAGGCTTATGTCTCAAGGCAGAGAGAGTGGCTTATATTTTGAGAAAACATGATATTTGATAGACATGATGTCATGATATATGATCTTGCAAGAAATTAAAATGATAGGACAAAAATTCAGTAGTTTTTGTTTTCTCTTCATTCACTTTTAAAAATATTTTTTGCTGTTTTCTTTTCAAAAAAGTTGAGAAGCGCCTTGCAGTTTAATTCTGTGGATTGTACATTTCTAGCGCCAGGGTCCTAGAGATGCCCTAATACTTTAAGCATTCATTTTGTGTTTTTTTTGTTTTGTTTTGTTTTGTTTTGTTTTGTTTTGTTTTTTTGTTTTTCGAGACAGGGTTTCTCTGTGTAGCCCTGGCTGTCCTGGAACTCACTCTGTAGACCAGGCTGGCCTCGAACTCAGAAATCCGCCTGCCTCTGCCTCCCAAGTGCTGGGATTACATCATTTTGTGTTTTTATAAGTTTTGGTTTTGTTAGTGTCATTTTATAAAGCTTTTGATCTCCTTAAAATCCATATGTATTCCTGTCTGCTCTCAACCTCCCAGAGACTCACATACTTCTCTATCTTCAGTGCTGGTATTAAAGATGTATGTCACCCTTCCGGAGGACCCCACTATACCACTCCTGGACATATACCCAGAGCATTCCCCGGCATACAATAAGGACACATGCTCCACTATGTTCATAGAAGCCTTATTTATAATAGCCACAAATAGCTACAAAGAACCCAGATGTCCCTCAGTGGAGGAATGGATACAGAAAGTGTGGTATATTTACACAATGGAATACTACTCAGCTATTAAAAACAATGAATTCATGAAATTCTTAAGCAAATCGTTGCAACTGGAAAATATCATCCTAAGTGAGGTAACCCATTCACAAAAGAACAGACATGGAATGCAGTCACTGAGAAGTGGATATTAGCCCAGAAGCTCTGAACCCAAGATACAATTCACATATCAAATGATTCCCAAGAAGAAGGAAGGAGAGGGCCCTGATCCTTGAAAGGCTTGATGCAACAATGTAGGGGAATACCAGGACAGAGAAGTGGGAGGGGGTTTATTGGGGAATGGGCAGAGGGAAGAGGGCTTATGGGACTTATGGGGAAGGGGGAACCAGGAAAGGGAAAATCATTTGGAATGTAAACAAAGAAAGTAGAAAATAAAATAAAACAAAAACACAAACCAAAGGTGTATGTCACCATGACTGACTTTTACAAGCACTATCATTCTTACTTTGAATTATGTCCCCTGAAACCCACAAGGCGTGTTCTTAAGCATATACTTGGTGATCTTTTTTCAAGGAACTATTTCATCTCAAAACAAAATACAAAACCCAAAATGTTGTCATCTCAAAGAAGGCTTGTGTCTTAGTTAAGGCTTTACTGCTGTGAACAGACATCATGACCAATGCAAGTTTTATAAAAGACAACATTTAATTGGGGCTGGCTTAAGGCTCAGAGGTTCAGTCCATTGTCATCAAGGCAGAAACATGGCAGCATCCAGGCAGGTATGGTACAGGAGGAGCTGAGAGTTCTACATCTTCATCTGAAGGCTGCTAGTAGAAGATTGACTTCCAGGCAACTAGGGTGAGGGTCTTAAGCCCACACCCACAGTGACACACCTACTCTAATAAGGCCACACCTCCTAATAAGGTCACTCCCTGGGCCAATCATATACGAACCATCACAGCTTGAAACTCAGGGATTAAAAATACTTGTCTACACAGCCGGGTGTGGTGGCGCACGCCTGTAATCCCAGCACTTGGGAGGCAGAGGCAGGCAGATTTCTGAGTTCGAGGCCAGCCTGGTCTACAGAGTGAGTTCCAGGACAGCCAGGGCTACAAAGAGAAACCCTGTCTCGGGGGGAAAAAAGAAAGAAAGAAAAAAAAAACCAAAAAAAAAAAAAAATACTTGTCTACATTTCTCTAAAACCATGACACTGAAAAATTTGAATGTTGGACCTTTGAGTGCTGTTCACTTTTTCTAAGAAAAGATGTTGTATGATAGGGGTAGAAAGCCCATTCTCATAATACATTAGCCACAAGGTATGCCAATGATTGTGTCTTCAGTAAAATGGTGACGCATCATTCGTCTGCATTGACTTTCATTCCTGTTGATGATGCTTGTGACAGGTATGCACTGCTCCACTTTACACTGAGTATCTGATGAGCTCTTTCTGTCAGGACTCCACAGAGATAAAAGCTTCTGGTGGTGTACCGAGGCTTCTTGCCACTTCTGCAAACTCCAGCTGAATGGCAGAGTGGGATCAGCTTAGTAGGACACGTGTGCAGAGGTAAGACATGTGCTGAGGCACGATCTGTGAACGGGAGATGTTTGGAGGGAATATAAAAGGACTCTAGTCAGCGCCAGAGGCTGAGCCTGGCTTGCTAATACAGCTGGCTGTGCAATCCCTGTTGGTCTCACATTTTTGCTTCGATGAGTGAGGCACAGCCTAGAACATTTTCCTGTTGGCTCTGGTCCCTCCTGCTGATTTGAGCCAAGACTGAGGCCTGGCTGTCTTTGCTAGATTGTGCTATGGCTGCTGATTTAAATTTACTATCCCAACTCTGCTGAACTGGACTGTGAAGTGTTCAAGTAGACCAAGGTGCTGCTGCTAACTTGTGAACTTAACAGCCACTTTCCTGACAACACAGACCAGAAGTGCTCCATCGCACCATTTCTAAACAGGTCCATTTCTCTTGCATCTGTTCTTGTCCACTGCCTCTGTGGTGATGGGCTCAAAGGGAAGTTAAAATGTTTAAGAACCATCATTGAAAGTAGGATTTGAAAAAATTACAGTTACATAGGAGAGCTTTTCAGCTCAAATCTAGATCCATAACACCATCTATACAAGATAAAGCACTCAGGATGATATTTTCTAGTTCCATCCATTTGCCTAAGAATTTCATGAATTCACTTTTTTTAAACAGCTGAGTGGTATTCCACTGTGTAAATATACTACATTTTCTGTATCCATTCCTCTGTTGATGGACATCTGGGTTCTTTCCAGCTTCTGGCTGGAAAGGGGATAACATTTGAAATGTAAATTAAGAAAATATCTAATATAAAAAGATTAAGAGCTAGGCTGAAAATGCCTTGCAGAACTTTCTGGTTGGTGCTTGCTTTGGTAACAATTATAAATGCTATAACAAAAGTAAGATACCAAGCAAACCCAAATGATTTTCAATCAGTTGAATTCAAGTTGGCAGCAGCAAGGTTTCAATATCACAAGAGTAAATTCAGTGAATCAATTAGGCATAATTAAGAGGAAACTATCTCTGTGAGACCACAGTGTCTCAAGGAGGCATGCAGAAGACATACAGAGCCAATGCAAAGAACAGAAAGTTGGTAGCAAGGCCTTGACAAATATGGAACAAGCTGGAAGCCTCTTTCAATAGCCAGGTATCCTTGGAGATATTTTTAAACTCTGAAGAAAAATTGAATTAAGGGCCATGAAGTGCTGGAGAGATGGCTCAGTGATTAAGAGCACCGACTGCTCTTCCAAAGGTCCTGAGTTCAAATCTCAGCAACCACATGGTGGCTCACAACCATCTGTTATGAGATCAGATGCCCTCTTCTGGTGTGTCTGAGAACACCTACAGTGCTCTATGTGTCTTCTGAATGCCTCCTTGTGACATTATGGTCTCACAGAGGTAGTTTCCTCTTAATTATGCCTAATTGATTCACTGAATTTACTCATGTAATATATATAGATATAGATAGATAGATAGATAGATAGATAGATAGATAGATAGAGATAGAGATATAATTTAAAAAAAATAAAAAAGAGCCACGAAGGAAGAAGATTCAGTGAATGGTCTTTTTTTGTTGTTGTTGTTGTTGTTGTTGTTGTTGTTGCTGATGGTTTTTTTTTTCAGCATAAAACATATTTTTATTCGATATATTCTTTATTTTTTAATTATTTTATTGGATATATTCTATATTTACATTTCATTCCCTTTTTATGGTTCCCTGTCCCCCAAAGTTCCCACATGCCCTTTTCCCTCCCCATGTCATGTTCCCCCATCCACCCCTTTCCACTTTCCTGTTCTGGTATTCCCCTACACTGATGCTTTGAGCCTTTCCAGCACCAGGGTCCACTCCTTCCTTCTTGTTGGACATTATTTGGTATGTGGATTGTGTCTTTGGTGTCCCAAGATTCTAGGCTAATATCCACTTCTCAGTGACTGCATACCATGGGTATTCTTTTGAGACTGGGTTGCCTCACTTAGTATGATGTTCTCCAGCTCCATCCATTTCTCAAAGAATTTCATGAATTCATGGTTTCTAATGGCTGAATAGTACTCCATTGTGTATATATACCACATTTTTTGTATCCATTCCTCCTTTGACATCTGGGTTCTTTCCAGCTTCTGGCTACTATAAATAAGGCTGCTAAGAACATAGTGGAGCATGTATCCTTACTGCATGCTGGGGAATCTTCTGGGTATATGCCCAGGAGTAGTATGGCTGGGTCCTCCAGAAGTATCGTGTCCAGTTTTCTGAGGAACCGCCAGACTGATTTCCAGAGTGGTTGTACCAGCTTGCAGTCCCACTAGCAGTGGAGGAGTGTTCCTCTTTCTCCAAATCCTCGCCAATACCTGCTGTTTCCTGAGTTTTTCATGTTAGCCATTCTGACTGGTGTGAGGTGAAATCTCAGGGTTGTTTTGATTTGCATTTCTCTAATGACTAATGATGTTGAACATTTTTTAAGGTGTTTCTCAGCCATCTGAATTTCTTCAGGTGAAAAGTCTTTGTTTATCTCTGTACCCCATTTTTGGATAGGGTTATTTGGTTTTCTGGGGTCTAACTTCTTGAGTTCTTTGTATACATTGATATACAGATCAGATGTGGGTTGGTGAAGATCTTTTCCCAATTTGTTGGTGGCTGATTTGTCCTTTTGACAGTGTCTTTTGCCTTACAGAAACTTTGTAATTTTATGAGGTCCCATTTGTCTATTCTTGATCTTAGAGCATAAGCTATTGGTGAGTGAATAGTCTTTGTATCTCTTTCTTCAAACCACATTTCCTAAAAGATAAATTAATTTTACTGTGCAGTTGTCATTCATACTTCATGAACTCCAAATTGATAAACTAATTTATGTGGATTAGTTAAATATGTAGCCACTTATTTGGGGTTATTTTCTCTGAATTTTCTTTTAAATCAATTATCATAAACACATGTATGTGTTTTCCTATACTGTCTTAAGAACAGGCTATGCTCGTTGGACTATTTCTTTATTTGCATGTTTATGTATTTATTTATTTACATCCTAATGGCAGTTCCCCCTTTTCTTCTCCTCCCAGTCTTTCTGGGCTAGTTTTTCCTCCTTCCCATTGACTCGTCCTTTGTTACTGTTCGGAAAAGGGTAGACCTCCATGGATATCAACTAGTCACACCTCATCAAGTTGGCCTAAGTCTAGTCACCTCTTCTCATGTTAAGAATAGAGGAGGCAACTCTGTAGGAGGAAAGGGTCCCAAAAGCAGGCAACAGAGTCTGAGACAGCCCCTATTCTCACTGTTAGGAATCTCAAAAGATGACCAAGATACACTGTTGATGTCGCATCTATCTCGCCAGCAAGAAGGACACGAGACAGTCAGGATCCTTCCACAGACGTTTATTGCGGGGTTGATTGCAGAGGCGAAAGACCAAGAAGGGAATAAATAAGCCTAGGCAGGATGTGTTTCTACCTGATTGTTGTACGCCATAATGCCTCATTAGTATGCTCCGGGTCTGAGCTGCGACCCTCCAAACCTCTACCCGCGCATGCACAGTAGGGTGCGGAGTGGAGTAAACAGCAGCACATTGCTGATTCATCACAGGAAATGGGTGCCATCTTGTAATGGCAAATGTGGCTTCCTACAATACACAACTGTAAAAGATGTGCAGAGGCCCTAACTCAGCCCCATGCAGGCTCCCTGATTAATAGTTCAGCCTCTGTGAACCTCTATGAGTCCAGGTTAGTTGATTCTGTAGGTTTTTATGTGGTGTCCTTGACCTCTGTGTCTACTACACTATTTTCCCCCTCTTCCACAGGATTCTCCAAGTTCCACTTAATGTTTGTGGGTCTTTGCATCTGTTTCCATCAGTAGCGAGGTGAAGCCTCTCTGATGACCATTGAGCTAGGTCACAGTGTATGAGTATAGCAGACTATTTTTTTCCATTTTTATTTTCTATATTCTATGTTTACATTCCAAAGGCTTTCCCCTTTCCCAATTCCCCCACACCATACGTCCCAGAATTCCTCTTCCCCCCAACTATTCCCCAATCATTTCCCCCCCCCCACGATTTCTCTGTTCTGGGTCTACAAAACTGGATCCAATCTTTACAGGCCCAGGGTCCTCTCCTTTCTTCTTGGGAATCATTTGACTTGCTAATTGTGCCTTGAGTATTTAGGGCTTCTGGGCTCATTAATATCCACTTATCAGTGATTGCATTTCATGTGTATTCTTTTGTGATTGGGTTAGCTCACTTAGGATACAAATTGCATGAATTCATTATTTTTAATTGCTGATTAGTATTCCATTGTATAAATATACCACATTTTCTGTATCCATTCCTCCTTTGAGGGATATTTGGGCTCTTTCCAATTTCTGGCTATTATAAACAAGGCTGCTAGGAATCTTTTCATTGATTTTTTTTCTTTTTTCTTTCTTTCTTTCTTTCTTTCTTTCTTTTTTTTTTTTTTTTTGCCATTTGTGTTTGGTTCTATCCAAGTCACTGGGATATCCAGCCTCTGGGTACTGGCCCTCCAGGAAGTGTCAAGAGTGGATTCCTTTTCATGGTATTTGTCTCAAGCAGAACCAGTCATTGGTTTCCCTCTGCCACAATTTCTGCTGTACCTTTACCCCAGCACATCTTTTAGGGAGGACAAATTTTAGGTTCAAGGTTTGGTATTGGGATTGGTGTTCCAATCACTCCACTGCAAGTCTTTTCTGGTTATAGGAGATGGCTGATTCAAGCTCCATATCATCCATTACTATGAGTCTTAACCAGGGTTACTCTTACAGATCGCTGAGAGGTTCCATTGCATTAGGTTTCTAATTCATCTCAGTTATGCCCCCTGACTCCAGTTGTCTCTCCCAGTACTCCATCCACCCCCATCTTCATTCCTCCTGTTCCCATGAACGCTGCTCCATCCAGACCCTTCTCTCCATACATCTGAGATGTCTATTTTCTGCTTCCTAGTGAGATTCACCTGTTCTTCCTTAATTCCTACTTGTTACATAGTGTTTTCTGATGTATGGACTGTAGCATCATTATCATTTACTTTATAGCTAGGCTAATATTGACTTATAAGTGAGTACATACCATGTCTGAGTTACCTCATTCAGGATGATCTTTTTTAGTTCTATTCATTTGCCTGAAATTTTCATGCTGTCGTTGTTGTTAACAGCTGAGTAGTACTTAAATGTGTAAATGGACCACCTTTTCTTTATCCACTCTGTTAAGGGTCATCTAGGTTGTTTCAAGTTTCTCACTATTATGAATAAAGCTTCTGTGAATGTCGTTGAGAAAGTATTCATGTGGTAAGGTGGAACAGAGTTTTGACATGTGACCAGTACTGTTATAGATGGGTCTTCGGGTAGATTGAGTACCAATTTTCTGAGAAACTGCAATACTGACTTCCAATGCGGCCATAAAAGTTTACACTTCTACCAGCATTGGAGGAGTGTCCCGCTGTCTCCCCATCACTGTCGACATGAGCTGTCACTTTCATTTTTGTTCTTAGCCATTATGACTGGTGTAAGTTCGACTCTCAGAGTCATTTTGATTTCCATTTCCCTGATGACTAAGATGTTCTTTAAGTGCTTCTTGTGATTCCTCTGTTGAGAACTTTCTGTTTCAAAAATTACCCCATTTTTTATTGTATTATTTGGTGTGTTGGTTGTCTAGTTTCTTTATATATTTAGAATTTCAGCCCTCTTTCAGATGTGTTGTTAAGTATCGTTTCCCATTCTCTAGGCTGCTGTTTTGTCCTTTTGATTGTCTCCTCTGTCCTACAAATGACTTTCAATTTCATTAGGTCCCATTTGTTAATTGCAGATCGTGGCACCTGCACTATTGGTGTTCTGTTCAGGATATTGTTTCTTCTGCAAATATGTTCAAGGCTATTCTGCACTTTCTCTTGGATTGGATTTAGTGTTTCTGATTTTATGTTGATGTCTTTAATTCATTTGTTCTGCAATTATATGCGTGGCAATTTATATACATCTATTTGGATTCTTTTATATCACACGCATCTCTTGGACACCGTAATTTCACGCAGCCAAGCTGTAATCCCGGTGGAAGCTGTGTGATATTTACTGGGGAAAGTCTTGTTTGGCAGGGCTGTCCAAGATGAATGTCGCTGTGAGCCTCCTTGGCCGGAGATAGGGCTGAGCTGAATTTCTCATGGCAAACTGTGTGACCCTTGTTTCTGACTTGTTCCTTTACTTACAAGATGTCCCTGCTAGCCGGAGGTGCGAGCATCCAGGCGTGATGGTTCACTGAGAGTTTATTCTTTGAGCTACAGCACTGGCCATGATTTATCTTCTAGAGATCCATTGCTTTGCTTTTAATCAGCTGTACAGTTATTACCTAGATACATTAAAGAATTAACCTCCCAACAATTTATATTATTTGTATGGTTAGCTGGCTTTGGCACTCTGACATGGAAACCATCAGTTAAGTAAAGTTTCTAAGTAAGCCTGAGGGAGTCTTACAAGAAGGAAGCAAGATATTATACAAAGACTACACTAACAATACCTAGCCCTGTAACATAGTGGTTTCCAAGGACTCTTGAACTACTAGTTTATCATTAACTACAGAGGGACGCGATGGCTTTGTATGTATTCTCTAACGTTCATACCTGATTGATTTTGTATTTCCTTGTGCCAGATACTCATGGTAACCATTCTTTGTAAACATTTCACTGGATACATTTTTTCTTTAGTAATGTAATACCAACTTGTGTGTGTATAAAAGTTCCTGCCTCAGAACAGTAAAGTGCATTCAGACGCATTCAGATTTTGTGTGTGTCTGTCTGTCATTTCACGCCGCGACCAGTGCCTTCCTGCATACCAAAGACCCTGATTCCCCCACGTGTGTCCCGACTGTGTCGGTCCGTGGCACTTTTACATGTAGACATCCAGTGAGACTAGCACCATTTGTTAAAAATTCTTTCCTCCTCCTTGTTCTCCTCCTCGTCCTCCTCATCCTTGTCCTCCTCCTCGTCCTCCTCATCCTCCTTGTCCTCCTCCTCCTCGTCTCCTCCTCGTCGTCCTCCTCCTTGTCCTCCTCCTCCTCCTCCTTGTCTCCTCCTCCTCCTCTTTCTCTTCTTCTTCTTCCTCTTCTTCCTCTTCCTCTTCTTCTTCTTCTTCTTCTTCTTCTTCTTCTTCTCTTCTTTTTCTTCTTCTTCTTCTTCTTCTTCTTCTTCTTCTTCTTCTTCTTCTTCTTCTTCTTTTCTTCTTCTTCTTTTTCTTGTTGTTGTTGTTCTTCTTCTTCTTGTTGTTCTTCTTGTTCTTGTTCTTCTTCTTGTTCTTGTTCTTCTTCTTGTTGTTCTTGTTCTTTTCTTCTTGTTGTTCTTTTCTTCTTCTTGTTCTTCTTCTTGTTCTTCTTGTTCTTGTTCTTGTTCTTCTTCTTCTTCTTGTTCTTCTTGTTCTTCTTGTTCTTCTTCTTCTTGTTCTTCTTCTTCTTGTTCTTCTTCTTGTTCTTCTTGTTGTTCTTCTTCTTCTTCTTCTTCTTCTTCTTCTTCTTCTTCTTCTTCTTCTTCTTCTTCTTCTTCTTCTTCCTGAATAACTTTGGATTCTTTCTCAAAACCCATGTGTTCATAAGTGCATGGATTTACTTCTGGATGTTCAATTTTATCCCATTGATCAATCAATTTTATGCCAATACCCTGTGGTGTTTAATACTATTTCTCTTTAGTACAGGTTGAAATAAGAGATGACAATGTCTCCAGTAGTTCTTTTGTTTTACAGGATAGCATTAGCTGTGCTGAGTTGTTTTACTATATGTATTTGAGTATTGTTCTTTCAAATCTATAAAAAAATATGGTGGAATTTTGATGGGAATGGTATGAATCCATAAATTGCTTTTAGTATGATGGTCATTTTTACTATATTCATCCTACTGATCCATGAGCATGGGATATTTTTTCATCTTCTGATATATTTTCTTAAAATATCTTTTCTTTTCTTTTTTTTAATAGATTTATTTCTTTATTTTTTTTATGTATAGGAGTGCACTTTAGTTGTCTTCAGACCCATCACAAGAGGGCATCAGAGATCCAATTACAGATGTCTGTGAGCCACCATGTGGTTGCTGGGAATTGAACTCAGGACCTCTGGAAGAGCAGCAGTCAGTGCTCTTAACCACTGAGCCATCTCTTCAGCCCCCAAAATATCTTTTCTTAGGACTTGAAGTTCTTGTCATATAGGTCTTTCACTTGCATGGTTAGAGTTATCCCAACATATTTTATGTTATTTGTGCCTATTTTGAAGCCTCCTGTTTCCATGATTTTATTCTCAGCCCCTTTATCATTTATGTATTAAAAAGGCTACAGATTTTTCAGTAAATTATGTATCCTGCCATGCCACTGGAGATGTTTATTAGCTGTATGAGTTCCCTGGCAGAATTTTTGGCGTTGCTTATGCATATTATCATAGTATCTGCAAGCAATAGTATTTTGATTTCTTTCTTTCTTTCTTTCTTTCTTTCTTTCTTTCTTTCTTTCTTTCTTTCTAATTTGTATCCTCTTGATCTACTTTAATTGTCTCAATGCTCTAGCTAGGATTTCAACTACTATATTAAATAGATAAGGAACTAGTGGCAGCCTTTCCTTGTTCCTGGTTTTCATGGAATTGCTTTAAAATTCTCTCCACCTAATTTGATGTTAACTATCAACATGCTGTATACAGCCTATGTATATTAGCTTTATCTATAGTTTCCCTGATCTCTCCAAGGCTTTTATTATGTGTATTGAATTTTGTCAAAGGATTTTTCAGCATCTAATGAGATAATCATGTGGTCTTTTACTCTTTAAATTGGTTTATATGGTGGATAACAGTAACAGATTTTAGTATGTTGAATCATTCATGCATATCTGGGATAAAGCCACTTGATTGTGGTAGATTATCTTCTTTTGTATTAGATACATTCTTTATTTACATTTCAAATGTCCCCTTTCCTGGTTTCCTACCAAAAAAAAATCCCCTAACCCATCCCTCCTTCCCCTGTTCACCAATCCACCCACTCCTGCTTCCCTGTCCTGATATTTTACACTGAAGCATCGAGACTTCTAAGGACCAAGGGCCTTTCCTTACTTTGATGTCCAACAAGGCCATACTCTGCTGCATATGCATCGGGAGTCATGTGTCCCTCCATGTATATACTCTTTGGTTGTTTTTGTTGCTTTCTGTTGCTTTTGTTTCTATTGAAGATCATCCTTAATCCATAGTGATCTTATAGGAGGCATGGGATTATTTCAATTTCTTTTATCTGTTGAGGTCCATTTTGTGACCAATTATATGGTCAATTTTGGAGAAAGTACCATGAGGTACTGAGAAGAAGGTATATTCTTTTGATTTAGGATGAAATGCTCTATAGATATCTGTAAAATCCATTTGGTCTATAACTTCTGTTATTAACAGTGTGACTCTGTTTAGTTTGTGTTTCCCTGATCTGTCTAATGATGAGAGTAGGGTGTTGATGTCACCCACAATTATTGTGTGAGGTGCAATGTGTACTTTGAGTTTTAGTAAAGTTTCTTTGACAAATATGGGTGCCCTTGCATTTGGAACATAGATGTTCAGAATTGAGAGTTCTTATTGGTAGATTTTTCCTTTGATGAGTATGGAGTGTCCTTCCATTTCTTTTTTGATAACTTTTCGTTGAAAGTCAATTTTATGCACATTAGAATGGCTACTCCAGCTTGTTTCCTGGGACCATTCGCTTGGAAAATTGTCTTCCAGCCTTTTACTCTGAGGTAGTGTTTGTCTTTGACACTGAGGTGCATTTCTTGTATGCAGCAAAATGCTGGGTTCTGTTTACGTATCCAGTCAGTTAGTCTATGTCTTTTTATTGAGTATATTGATGTTAAGAGGTATTAAGTAATTGTGATTGTTGCTTCCTGTTATTTTTGATGTTATTTTTATGTTTGTGTGGTTATCTTCTTTTGGGTTTGTTGAAAGAAGATTGCTTTCTTGCTTTTTTCCTCCTTGTGTTGGTGTTTCATATCTATTACCCTTTGAAGGGCTGGATTTGTGCAAAGTTTGGTTTTATCATGGAATATCTTGGTTTCTCATGTGATTTGAGTTTTGCAGGGTATAGTAGTCTGGGCTGGCATTTTGTTCTCTTAGGGTCTGTGTGAGATCTGCCCAGGATCTTCTACCTTTTGTGGTCTCTGGTGAGAAGTATGGTGTAATTCTGATAGGTCTGTTTTGTATGTTACTTGACATTTTTCCCTTACTGCTTTTAATATTCTTTCTTCATTTAGTGCATTTGGTATTTTGATTATTATGTGACGAGAGGAATTTCTGTTCTGGTCCAGTCTGTTTTGGGTTCTGTAGGCTTCTTGTGTGTTCATGGGCATCTTTTTCTTTAGATTTTCTTCTATAATTTTTATGAAACTATTTACTGGCCCTTTCAGTTATAAATCTTCACACTCTTCTATTCCTATAATCCTTAGGTTTGGTCTTCTCATTGTGTCCTGGATTTCCTGGATATTTTGGGTTACAAGCTTTTTGCATTATTCATTTTCAGTAATTGTTAAGTCAATGCTTTCTATGGTATCTTCAGCACCTGAGATTCTTTCTTCTATCTCTTGTATTCTCTTGCTGACGTTTGCATCTATGACTCTATGATTTCTTTCCAAGGTTTTCTATCTCCAGAGTTGTCTCTCTTCATGATTTATTTGTTGTTTCTACTTCCACTTTTAGATCCTGGATGATTTTTTTCTGTTCCTTCACTTGTTCATTTGTGTTTTCCTGAAATTCTTTAAGGGATTTTTGTGTTTCCTCTTTAAGGGCTTGTACCTGTTTACTCGTGTTCTCTTGTATTTCTTTAAGGGAATTATTTATGTCCTTCTTGAAGTCCTCAATCAGCATCATGAGATGTGATTTTAAATTCAGATGCTTTTCCTGTGTGTTGGGGTATCCAGAATTTGCTGTTGTGGGAGAACTTGGTTCAGGTGGTGCCAGGTTGCCTTGGTTTCCGTTGGTAATGCTCTTGAGTTTGCCTTTTTGCCATCTAGTTAGCGCTGGTGTTAGCTTGTGTTGCTGTCTCTAACTGTGGCTTGTCTGTCCTGAAAGCCTCTGTATCTGTGCTCTTGGGAGACCCATTCTCTCTGTGTACACAGGTATGTAGGTACTCCTGCGGGAGCAGCTCTCTTGTGGTTGTATGTAGCTCTGTGGTTCTGATCAGCTATGGGTGCGGACAAGAAATCGGAAGACTCCTGTCCCAGGCTGCTCCTAGGCTCTTGTGTCCTGAGGTTCCGGCTGCTTCCTCTGAGCAGTAGGGGTGGTCCTACCTGTGCTGTCTGGACTCTCTGCACGCCAGGGTGGTCAGCTACCTCCCTGTCCCACTTGGATATGGCGCACTGTGGCAGGAGATGGTCCCAAGCTGGAGTCAGAAAAGAGAAGGCTCTGCCTGAGGGTTCCAGATGTGATCCTCTGAGCAGCACGGGAGGTCCTACCTATGCTGTCTGGCCTCTCTGCACTCCTGAGTGGTTTGCTACCTACCTGCACCACTTGAATATAGTGTGCTATGGCAGAGGATGGTCCTAAGCCAGAGACAGAAACCAGAAGGCCACTTTATCTATTTTGATTGATAATTTTGCTGGGTTCAATAGTCTGGATTGGCATCTATAGTCTCTTACAATCTGCAAGAAGACATTTGTCCAAGCTCTTCTGAATTTTAGAGTTTCTGATGAGAAGTCAGGTGTAATTCTAATAGGTTTGCCTTTATATGTCACTTGGGATTCCTGTTCATTTATATTTTCATTATTATGTGTCAGGGAACTTTTTTTATCTGGTTCAATGTTTGGTGTTCTGAACGCATCTTATACCTTTTTAGGCATCTCTTTCTTTAGGTTAAGGACATTTTCTTATAGGTTTTGTTGAACATATTTTTAGGCCTTTCAGCTGTAAATCTTCCTTCTGCTATTCCTATTATTCTTAGGTTTGTTTTTTGCGTATTGGCCCAGATTCCCTGGATGTTTCATGTCAGGACCTTTTCTTTGATTAAAATATGAATTTCTTCTATCTCACCTTCTACACATGAGAATCTCTCTTCCCTCTCTTGTATTCTGTTTGTGATGCTTGTGTCTGTACTTCTTGTTCAGTTACCAATTTTTCCATACCCAGGATTCTCTCACTTTGTGTCTTATTCATTGCTTCCATTTTCCTTTTCAGGTTTTGAACATTTTAATTCATCTCCTCCAACCAATTGTTTGTATTATCCTGTATTTCTTTAAGGGATTTTTTCATTCCTTCTTTGTATGGCACTGTTATCTTCATAGGATTAGATTTAAGGTTACTTCCTTGTGTGTCAGTTATGTTGGTATATCCAGGCACTGCTGTAGTAAAGCATCTGGGCTCTCATCGTACCATATTGCCAAGGCTGCTGTTGATTGTTCTTATGCTGTCCTCTAGTTGTCTGTGTTTGGTGTTATTAGAGGTGTAAGTGTGAGTTTCTAATTGTATCTTTGTTACATGGACACCTTTTGGATGTTTTCACCTTGATTTCTTTTTCCTCTCTGGTATTCTGTCCTGAGGGTCTTGATGGTTTGGTGTTCAGTGTGACTCCAGGCCCAGTAGGATATCTTTGCTGATGCTATTGAAGCCCATGTGATCTGTGGGAATCTTGGTGCCAATGTTGTCTCTGGGTTTACAAGTATCAGTGTGGTCCCTAGTTTGGCATGGCCTCAAGTAACACAGAAATCTTCTGTTGAAATTGTAGGCTGGAATATGAAGCCTATGGAAGATGTTGAGAGGAATGAGCTCTGTCTAACAGCCCGAGCCTCAAGTAAAGTAGCTGGAGTATTGGCTGGAATAACTATTGCATCATTTTAAAAATACAATATTTTCATTAATTTTTTGAGAATACCTTATATGAATACAATGCACTTTTATCATGTTCACTCTTTCTTGTCATCCTAAATCATACCCAATCACTCCCAATTTCATATATTCTATGTTTTTATAATGCATAAATTTATTTTTACTGTCCGTATACCTCATAGGTGTATGAGGTTTACACTGAGGCTTGACTGACCTACTAGTCACCATGCTCTTATGGAAAACTATCTTTTCCTGCCTAAAAGCCATCAATGGTCAATAGATACTCAGTTAGGGCTGGATTCTCATGAGAACCACTCTCATGCTATAATGTCAGCTGGCTAATATTGTGTGCTGTGTGCAGATGACCACAGCTATTGTGAGTTAAGGAGTGCAATGGTCCTTTCATAGCCAGGAGGTTCTAGTCTTCTCTGGTCCTCCCTCACATATTTGATTTTTTCATCCTATTTTCCAAGATGCTACCAGAAAGTTGCTGCAAAAGGAATGGCTGTAGACATTCCAGTTGTGACTGGCCATTGCAGAGTTCTCTGCACTTTAGTCAGTGGGATACCCACCTTCACAGCACACAGAAACTTCTCTGATCAGTTCTGAGTGATACACCTATCTTGGGCTATGGATATATGTATGTAGAGGGAAGTTTGACATTGTATCCACTTATCAAAATAGTGGTATTCTTTGTATCCATGTGGCCTCTAATGCTCTATCTTAGATTTCTGGCAAAATTGGCAGCACCAGGCACTCCATAGTACAAGAGGTTCTCAATCTGTGGGTAATTACCATTGGAGAATACATCCTTCCTCGAGCTTTAGAAACCCACTATCATAATTTACTTTTATTGTTACAATTTTAATATTGCTAATGATCAGCAGTATCTCAGTTACCAAGACAACTGGAAATGTGTGTTTTACAATGGTCACAACCCAAACACAGGTTGAGAATTGCTTACTATAGAGTAAGCATCCAACCAGAAAGTAGCTGGTTACCCCCCAATAATAGCTGTGCTACTAATGTAGCAATGGGGAAATCTTACTAAGACAGTCATTGCTGAACATCAGTGTTCACAGCTGGCTAAGGGTATTAACAACTTTCTTCTTTGAACATCTTGAATGTGTTTGAATGTGTTTGTGCTATAGAATATACCCAGCAGGGGTTCATCTTGGACAATATGCACTTGGTTACTCGTGTTCCAGCTCCAAAGTGTGTGGTATATCTAGCCAAAGGTCTTACCCTGAAGTTATGGTTGGTAACCAAGAGCAATGTCCGTATGCTGAATTGTTCTGTGGGCAGAGGCTTCTCCAAAGATTCAGACCAAAACCTCAAAGGTAGACATTTCACTTATGGCTTGTTATCTGGCAGCATATGGCTCCTAAGATGAGCATAATATTCTTTATTGGATAAACCCAAATAAAAACTCACACAGACATGCAGGCTGATACTATCCATATTGAGTTTCAGTCATCCTTAATGTTTGTATACCCTATGCCCATCCTCATCTATATTCCTAGTTTACATAATCTCAAGAAGTTTTCTAAAACAATTAAAATATGACATAAACATAAATTTTTGAGGTTTTATATATATAGTTATATGTACAAATATGTAGTTATGCATATATGTATGTATATGAATACATATACATCCTTGTTGATTCTGTGTTGGGATTTTTTAAATAAATGTTTGTATATGTAAATTTATATCCTCATGATTTTTAATTAATTTATTTATTTATACTCCATATATTATTCCCCACCCCCTGTCCACCCTCTAACTGTTCCACATCCCATACCTCCTCGTCATCCCGTTTCCATGTGGATGTCCCCAGCCCCCACCCCACCTGATCTCTAAACTCCCTGGAGCCTCCAGTCTCTTGAGGGCAAGGTGCATCATCTCTGAATGAACAGAGACCTGGCAGTATTCTACTGTATGTGTGTTCGGGCCTCATATCAGTTAGTGTATGTTGTCTGCTTGATAATCCAGTGTTTGAGAGATCTTAGGGGGTCCAGATTAATTGAGACTAATGGTCCTCCTAAAGGGTCACCCTTCTTCTCAATGTTTTTCAGTCATCCCTAAATCAACAACAGGAATCAGCTGCTTCTGTCCATTGACTGGGTACAAATATCTGCATCTGACTCTTTCAGCTGCTTGTTGGGTCTTCCAGAGTGTGGTTATGCTAGGTCCCTTTTTGTGAGTGCTCCATAGCCTTATTAATAATATCAGGCCTTGGGACCTCCCCTTGAGCTGGATCCCACTTTGGGCCTGTCACTGGACCTTCTTTTCCTCAGGCTCCTTTCTATTTCCATCCCTGTAATTCTTTCAGACAGGAACAATTATGGGTCAGTATTGTGACTGTAGGAGCCCCCTCCTTCATATGATGCCCTGTCTTCCTGCTGGAGGTGAGCTTTATAAGCTCTCTCTCCCTACTGTCAGGCATTTCATCTAAGGTCCTGAGAGTCTCTCACTTCCTAGGTCTCTGGTTCATTCTGGAGGGTCCCCCCAAACTCCTATCTTCCGAGGGTACCTGTTTCCATTCTTTCTGCTGGCCCTCAGGGATTCAGTCCTTTCCCCTAATCCAATATCAAATCAGGTTCCCCTCTCTTCCCCCACCCTCCTGCCCCATCCCATTTCCCTCCCAGATCCCTCCATACCTCCCCACTTTTGATAGCTTTCTTCTCCCTCCCAAGTGGAACGGAAGTGTCCTCACTTGGGCACTTCAGCTTGTTGAATTTTTTTTTGAGTTATATGGACTGTATCTTGGATATTCTTTAATTTTTTGGCTAATATCCACTTATTAGTGAATACGTAGCATGCATGTCTTTAGGGTCTGAGTTACCTCACTCACGATATTTTCTAGTTCTACCCATTTGCCTGCAAAACTCAGGATGTCCTTGTTCTTAATAGCTGAGTAGTATTCCATTGTATAAAGGAACCACATTTTCTCTATCCACTCTTCTGTCATGGGGCATCTGGGTTGTTTCCAGCTTCTGGCTATCACAAATAAGGCTGCTATGAACACAGTGGAACATGTGTCCCTATGGTATGGTGGAGCATCTTTTGGGTATATTCCCAAGAGTGGTATAGCTGGGTATTCAGGTAGATCTATTTCCAATTTTCTAAGGAACTACCACATTGACTTCCAGACTAGTTGTACCAGTTTACAATCCCACCAGCAATGGAGAAAAGTTTCTCTTTCTCTATAACCTCTCCAACATGTGTTGTCACCTGAGGTTTAGATCTTAGCCATTCTGATTGGTATAAGGTGGAATTTTAGGATAGTTTTGATTTGTATTTCTCTGATTACTAAGGACTTTGAATAATTCTTTATGTGCTTCCCAGCCATTCAAGATTCTTCAGATGTGAAATCTCAGTTTAGTTTTATACTTTTTTTATTGGGTTGCTCGACTTTTGGTGATTAGCTTCTTGAGTTCTTTATAAATTTTGGATATTAACCCTCTATTGGTTATGTGGTTAGTGAAGTTTTTTTCCCAGGCTCTAGGTTGCTGATATGTCTCATTGACTATGTCCTTTAACTTATAGAAGTCTCCCAGTTTCATAGGGTCGCACATATCAATTTTTTTATTTTTTATATTCTTTGTTTACATTCCAAATGATTTTTCATTTCCTGGTTCCCCCCCCCAATAAGTCCCATAAGCCCTCTTCCCTCTGCCTGTTCTCCAATCAACCCCCTCCTACTTCTCTGTCTTGGTAATCCCCTACAATGTTGTATCAAGCCTTTCCAGGACCAACCAGGGCCCTCGCCTTCCTTCTTCTTGGGAATCATTTGATGTGTGAATTGTGTCTTGGGTATTCAAAGCTTCTGGGCTAATATCCACTTATCCGTGAGTGCATTCCATGTGTGTTCTTTTGTGATTGGGCTACCTCACTTAGGATGATATTTTTCAGTTCCAACCATTTGTCTAAGAATTTCATGAATTCATTGTTTTTAATTGCTGAGTAGTATCCCATTGTGTAAATATACCATATTTTCTGTATCCATTCTTCCATTGAGGGACATCTGGGTTCTTTCCAGCTTCTGGCTATGATAAATAAGCCATGAACATAGTGGAACATGCGTCTTTATTGCATGCCAGGGAATCCTCTGGGTATATGCCTAGGAGTGGTATAGCAGGGTCCTCCAGAACTGTCATGCCTGGTTTTCTGAGGAACCGCCCAGACTGATTTCCAGAGTGGTTGTACCAACCTGCATTCCCACCAGCAGTGGAGGAGTGTTCCTCTTTCTCCACATCCTCGCCAAAACCTGCTGTCTCCTGAGTGTTTAATCTTAGCCATTCTGACTGGTGTGAGGTGGGTCAGCATGCAGAAGAATGAGAATTGATCCATTCTTATCTCCTTGTACTAAGATGAACTTCAAGTGGATCAAGGACCTCCACATAAAACCAGACACACTGGAACTAATAGAAAAACTGGGGAAGACCCTTGAGGACATGGGCACAGGGGGAAAGTTCCTGAACAGAACACCAATAGCTTATGCTCTAAAATCAAGAATTGGCAAATGGGACCTCAGAAATTTACAAAGTTTCTGTAAGGCAAAGGACACTGTCAATTGGACAAAATAGCAACCAACAAATTGGGGAAAGATCTTCACCAACCCTACATCCCACAGAGGGCTAATATCCAATATATACAAAGAACTCAAGAAGTTAGACTCCAAAGAGCCAAATAGCCCTATTAAAAAATGGGGTACAGAACTAAACAAAGAATTTTCACCTGAAGAACTTTGAATGGCCAAGAAGTACCTTTAGAAGTGTTCAGCATCATTAGTCATTAGGGAAATGCAAACCATATATCAATTCTTAATCTTAGAGCCTGAGCCATTGGAGTTCTGTTTAGGAAATTTCCCCCTGTGCCAATGAGTTCAAGGCTCTTTCCTACCTTCTCTATTAGATTCAGTGTATCTGGTTTTATGTTGAGGTCCTTGATCCACTTTGACTTGAGCTTTGTGCAAGGTGACAAATATGGTTCTATTTTCATTTTTCTATATACAGACATCCAGTTAGCACCACTTATTGAAGATGCTTTCTTTTGCCCATTGTATATTTTTGGCTTTTTGTGAAAGATCAAGTGTCCATAAGTTTGTGGTTTATTTCTGGATTTTCAATTCTATTCCATTGATCAATGTGTCTGACTCTGTACCAACACCATACAGTTTTATCACTATTGCTCTGTAGTAAAGCTTTATGTCAGGGATGGTGATTTCCCCAGCTGTTCTTTTATTGTTAAGAATTGTTTTCAATGGTACACGCCTGTAATTCCAGCACTTGGGAGGCAGAGGCAGGTGGATTTCTGAGTTCGAGGCCAGCCTGGTCTACAGAGTGAGTTCCAGGACAGCCAGGGCTACACAGAGAAACCCTGTCTCAAAAAAAACAAAACAAAACAAAACAAAAACAACAACAAAACAAACCAAAAGAATTGTTTTCAATATTCTGGGTTTTTTGCCTTTCCAGATGAATTTCAGAATTGCTCTTTCCATGTCTTTGAAGAATTGTCTTGGGATTTTGATGGGGATTGCATTGAATCTATATATTACCTTTGGTAGGATGGCCAATTTCACTATATTAATTCTGCCAATCCATGATCATGGGAAATATTTTCAGTTTTGGATATCTTCTTCAATTTCTTTCTTGAGAGACTTGAAATTATTTTCATGCAGGTCTTTCACTTGTGTGGTTAGAGTTACCCCCAAGATATTTTATACTATTTATGGCTATTGTGAAGGGATTTGTTTCCTTAATTTCTTTCTCAGTCTGTTTATTATTTGTATAAATTAAAACTACTGATCTCTTTGAGTTAATTTTATATTTGGCCACTTCACTGAAGCTGTTTATCAACTGGAGAAGTTCTCTGGTAGAATTTTTGGGGTCACTTATGTATACTCTCATATCATCTGCAAATAGTGATACCTTTATTTCTTCTTTGCCAAGTTGTATCCCCTTGATCTCTTTTTGTTGTGTTATTGTTCTAGCTAGCACTTCAAGTACTATATAGAATAGATATGGAGAGAGTGGTCATTCTTGTCTTGTCCCTGATTTCAGTGGGATTGCATCAATATGTCTCCATTTAATTTGATATTGGGTGTTGTTTTGCAGTAAATTGTTTTTATTATATTTAGGTATGGATATTGAATTCCTGATTTCTCCATTACTTTTAACACGAAGGGTTGTTGTATTTAATCAAATGCTTTTTCTGCATCTAAGGATGATCATGTGATTTTTTTTTCCTTTGAGTTTGTTTATATAGTGGATTACGTTAATTGATTTTAATGTATTAAACCAACTTTGCATCCCTGGGATGCCCACCTGACCATGTTGAATGATGGTTTTGATATGTTCTTGAATTCAGTTTGCAAGAATTTTATTGAGTATTTTTGCATTGATGTTCATAAGTAAAATTTGTCTGAAGTTTCTTTTTAGGTTGGGTCCTTGTGTGGTTTAGGTATTAGAGTAATTGTGAATAGAACAATAATAGAACAGGTTATGTAGTGATTCTTCTCTTTCTAATTTATGGAATATTTTGAGGAAAATTGGTATCAGGTCTTCTTTGAAGGTCTGGTAGAATTCTGTACTAAATCCATCTGGCCCTGGGCTTTTATGATTGGGAGAATTTTAATGACTTCATCTATTTTCTTGTGAGATATGGGCCTGTTTAGACAGTTTACCTGCTCTTGATTTAACTTTGGTATGTGGTATCTTTCTAGAACACCATCCATTTCTTTTAGATTTTCCAGTTTTGTTGAGTGTAGGTTTTTATAGTAGGGTCTGATGATTTTTTTAATTTCCTCCATTTCTGTTGTTATATCTCTGTCTTTGTTTCTGGTTTTGTTAATTTGGATACTGACTCTGGGCCATTTAGTTAGTTGGCTAGGGGTTTATATATCTTGTTGATTCTATCAAAAAAAAATCGGGCCGGGCGTGGTGGTGCACGCCTGTAATCCCAGCACTTGGGAGGCAGAGGCAGGCGGATTTCTGAGTTCTAGGCCAGCCTGGTCTACAGAGTGAGTTCCAGGACAGCCAGGGCTACACAGAGAAACCCTGTCTCAAAAAAAAACATCTTCTGGTTTTCCTGATTCTTTGTATTGTTTTCTTTGTTTCTATTTGGTTGATTTCAGGCCTGAGTTTGACTATTTCCTGCCTTTTATTCCTCTTGGGTAAGATTGCTTATTTTTGTTCTAGCATTCTCAGCTGTGCTGTTAAGTTGTTATTATAAGATCTCTCCAGTTTCTTTACGAGAGCACTTAGTGCTATGAACTTTCCCCCTTAGCACTGTTTTCATTGTGTGCCATAAGTTTGTGTCCAATATTAATTTCATTAAATTCCAGGAAGTCTTTAAGTTTTTCTTTATTTCTTCACTGACCAAGTTAATTGAGTAAAAGGTTGTTCAGTTTCCTAATGTATGTGGGCTTTCTGTACATTTTGCTGTTATTAATGATCAGCCTTAGGCCATGGTGATCTGATAGGATGCATGGAATTATTTCAATCTTCTTGTTTTGGTTGAAGTTTGTTTTGTGACCAATTATATGGTTGATATTGGAGATGGTAGCATGAAGTGCTAAGAAGATGTTGTATTCTTTTTTATAGGGTGAAATGTTCTGTAGCTATCTGTTAAATCCATTTGGTTCATAACCTCTCTTAGTTTCACTGTGTCTTTGTTTAGTTTCTGTTTCAATGACCTGCCCATTTATGAGAGTGGGGTGTTGAAGCCTCCCACTATTATTGTGTGTGTTACAATATGTTTTGAGATTTAGTAAAGTTTCTTTTATGAATGTGGGTCCTCTAGCATTTGGGACTTAGATGTTCAGAATTGAGACTTTCTCTTGGTGGATTTTCTTCTTTATCCTGACCTGCAGGACAGTCAACAGGGTCCCCGGACCACCTAGGAAAAGGCAAGAGACCAGAGACACGAGAGACAGAGAACAAGACAGTATTCTGATCAAGCTGTCAACTTTTATTTTTTACACAAGGTTTTTTAAAGGGAAGCAAGCAAGTATGGGGAGGAGTGAAAGGGAGAAAGTCATTGTATTCAGGGAACAATCCTTTCTCAGGAACAGTTTCTTATAATTGTCTCTCAGAAGAGCAGCTCGGGGCGGGAGGTATGTGCACTGGCAGCTTGCCTTGCCAACAGCTGGGGTCCAGCCCGATCAGCTTGCAGAGGAGGGCGCCATCTTTCCTCGGGGCACTGCAGGCAGCTGGCAGCTCAAGCCAGGCGCCTGGACAGACTCTTATCCTAACATTGACTACCCCATCAGACCCTTGCCGGCACCCAGAGCTAGAGCAGCTCGGAGGCAGTAGGAAGTCTGTGCACAGACAGTTCGAGGGTGCACCCAGAGCCAGATCAACTAGGTGGGTGGTCTCTGCACCGACCTGGGTGGGCACCAACTTGCTCAGGGGTCTTTGCCTGGAGTATAGCTGGAGGCCGAGATCTTGCCTCAGGGCACCACAGACAGCTAACCAGACAGAGCCCTGTGGACTGGGAGCACCACCATCTAGGCTCATCCAGAGCTGAGGAGGTTATTTCAGAGCCCAGTAGCAGAAACCTTCCGGTCTCCACCTCAGGAGCACGGATGCCTTCTACAACAGAAGCAATAAACCCCAGGCTCACAGGAGCTTCAAACAACAACCAGTAACAAGACCAACTAACTCCAGAGATAAACAGATGGCAAAAGGCAAACGTAGGAACATTACTAACAGAAATCAAGGCAATATGGAAGCATCTGAACCCAGTTCTCCAACCACAGCAAGTCCTGGATACCCCCAACACACCAGAAAAACAAGAGCTGGATTTAAAAGCACTGATCCTGATTCTGCTAGAGGAACACAAAAAAGACATAAACAAATCTCTTTAAGAAATGCAGGGGAACATGAATAGGTTAGAAGCCCTTAAAATGGAAACACAAAAATCACTTAAAGAATTCCAGGAGAATATGGGTCACCAGACAGAAGCCAATAAAGAGGAAATGAAAAAATCACTTAAAGAAATGCAGGAGAAACTGAGTAAACAGGCAGAAGTCATGAAAGAGGAAACACAAAAATCTCTTAAAGAATTGCACTAAAACACAAACAAACAAGTGAAGAAACTGAGCAAAATCATCCAAGATCTAAACACAGAGGTAGAAACAACTAAGAAATCGCAAAGGGAGACAAATATGGATATAGAAAACCTTGGGAAGAAATCAGGGGTCGTAGATGCAAATATCAACAACAGAATACAAGAGATCGAAATAAGAATCTCAGATGCTGAAGATACCATAGGAACCATTGACACCACAGTCAAAGAAAATGCAAAATGCAAAAGGCTTGTAACCCAAAACATCCAGGAAATCCAGGACACAATGAGAAGACCAAACCTAAGGATTATAGGAATAGATGAGAGTGAAGATCTACAATTTAAAGGGCCAGCAAATATCTTCAACAAAATTATGGAAGAAAACTTCCCTAACCTAAAGAGAGAGATGCCCATGAATATTCAAGAAGCTTACAGAACTCCAAACAGACTGTACCAGAACAGAAATACCTCCTGTCACATATTAATCAAAACCACAAATGTACTAAACAAAGAAAGAATATTAAAGACAGTAAGAGGAAAAAGGCCAAGTAACATAAAGGAAGACCTACCAGACTCACACAAGACTTCTCTCCAGAGACCATGAAAACTAGAAGATCCTGGGTGGATCTAATGCAGACCCTAAGAGAACACAAATGTCAGCCAAGACTACTATACCCAGCAAAACTCTCTATCAACATAGATGGAGAAATCAAAATATTCCATGACAGGACCAAATTTACACAATATCTTTCCACTAACCCAGCCCTACAAAGGATAATAGGAGGAAAACTTCAATGCAAGGAGGGAAACTACACCCTGGAAAAAGCAAGATAGTAACCCTCTTCCATCAAACTCAAAAGAACAAAAATAACATTAAAAATGACAGGAAGAAATAATCACTACTCCTTAATATCTCTTAACATCAATGAACTCAATTACCCAATAAAAAGACATAGACTAACAGACTGGTTACAAAAACAGGACCCTACATTTTACTGCATACAGGAAACACACCTCAAGGTCAAAGAAAAACACTACTTTAGAGTAAAAGGCTGGAAGACAATTATACAAGCAAATGGTCTCAGGAAGCAAGCTGGAATAGCCATTCTAATATAAGATAAAATTAACTTTCAACT
Source organism: Apodemus agrarius (assembly GCA_964023405.1). Lineage (NCBI taxonomy): Eukaryota > Metazoa > Chordata > Mammalia > Rodentia > Muridae > Apodemus > Apodemus agrarius. The sequence goes on along the minus strand of OZ030005.1, from coordinate 1,847,086 downwards.
TAAAGTCATCAAAAGAGATACAGAAGGTCACTTCTTGCTGGTCAAAGGAAAAATCCACCAAGAAGAACTCATAATTCTAAACATCTATGCTCCAAATGCAAGGGCACCCTCATTCGTAAAAAACTTTACTAAAGCTCAAAGCACACATTGCACCTAACACAATAATTGTGGGAGACCTCAACACTTCAATATCCTCAATGGACAATCAGGAAAACAGAAACTAAACAGGGACACAGGGAAACTCATTGAAACTTTGGACCAATTGGATTTAACAGATATGTATAGACCATTTCATCCTAAAGCAAAAGACTATACATTTTTCTCAGCGCCTCATGGTACCTTCTCCAAAATCGACCATGTAAGTGGTCACAAATCAGACCCCAACAAATATAAGAAGATCAAACTAATCCCATGCCTCCTATCTGATCACCATGGAGTAAGAGTGGTCTTCAATAACAAGAAAAACAACAGAAAATCCTCATACACATGGAGGCTGAACAATATTCTACTCAATGATAACTTAGTCAAGGAAGAAATAAAGAAAGAAATCAAAGACTTTTTAGAATTTAATGAAAATGAAGGCACAACATATCCAAATCTATGGGACACAATGAAAGCAGTGCTAAGAGGAAAACACATAGCCCTGAGTACCTCCAAAAGGAAACAGGAGATAGCATATACTAGCAACTTAATGGCACACCTAAAAGCTCTGGAACAAAAAGAAGCTATTTCACCCAGGAGGAGTAGAAGACAGGAAATCATCAAACTCAGGGCTGAAATCAATCAAGTTGAAACAAAAAGAACCATACAAAGAATCAACAAAACCAAAAGCTGGTTCTTTGAGAAAATACACAAGATAGATAAACCCTTAGCCAGACTTACCAAAGGGCACAGAGACAGTATTCAAATTAATAAATTAGAAATGAAAAGGGAGATATAACAACAGAAACTGAGGAAATTCAAAAAATCATCAGATCCTACTACAAAAGCCTATACTCAACACAAATGGAGAATCTGGAGGAAATGGACAATTTCCTAGACAGACACCAAATACCAAAATTAAATCAGGATCAAATAGATCGTCTAAACAGTCCCATAACCCCCAAAGAAATAAAAGGGGGTCATAGAAAGTCTTCCAACCAAAAAAAGCACAGGACCAGACAGTTTTAGTGCAGAATTCTATCAGACCTTCTGAATAAACCTAATACCAATACTCTTCAAATTATTCCACAAAATAGAAACAGAAGGAACACTACCCAACTCATTCTACAAAGCCACAATTACCCTGATATCAAAACCACACAAACATCAACAAAGAAAGAGAACTTCAGACCAATCTCCCTTATGAAGATCGGTGCAAAAATACTCAATAAAATTCTTGCCAACTGAATCCAAGAGCACAGCAAAATGATCATTCACCATGATCAAGTTGGCTTCATCCCAGGGATGCGGGGATGGTTCAATATATGGAAATCCATCAACGTAATCCACTACATAAACAAAAAAAACCACATGGTCATCTCATTGGATGCTGAAAAACCATTTGACAAAATTCAGCAACCTTTCATGATAAAAGTATTGGAAAGAACTGGAATTCAAGACCCATACCTAAACATAGTAAAAGCAATTACAGCAGACTGGTAGCCAACATCAAAGAAAATGGAGAGAAACTTGAAGCAATCCCACTAAAATCAGGGACTAGACAAGGCTGCCCCCTCTCACCATATCTTTTCAATATAGTACTTGCGGTACTAGCTAGAGCAATTCGACAACGTAAGGAAATCAAAGGATACAAATTGGAAAGGAAGAAGTCAAACTATCACTATTCGCAAATGATAAGATAGTATATTTAAGTGACCCAAAAATCTCCACCAGAGAACTCCTACAGCTGATAAACAACTTCAGCAAAGTGGCTGGCTATAAAATCAACTCAAGCAAATCAGTAGCCTTCCTATACTCAAAGGATAAGCAGGCTGAGGAAGAAATTAGGGAAATAACACCCTTCATAATAGCCACAAACAATATAAAGGATCTTGGTGTGACTCTAACCAAACAAGTGAAAGATTTGTATGACAAAAACTTCAGGTCTCTGAAGAAGGAAATGGAAGAAGACCTCAGAAAATAGAAAAATCTTCCATGCTCATAGATTGGCAGGATTAATATAGTTAAAGTGGCAATCTTGCCAAAAGCAATATACAGATTCAATGCAATCCCCATCAAAATCCCAATTCAGTTCTTCATAGAGTTAGAAAGAGCAATTCTCACATTCATCTGGATTAACAAAAAAACCCAGAATAGCTAAAACTATCATCAACAGTAAAAGATCTTCTGGGAGAATCAATATCCTGAACCTCAAACAATAGTACAGAGCAGTAGTGTTAAAAACTGCATGGTATTGGTACAGTGACAGAGGTGGATGAATGGAATAGGATTGAAGACCCAGAAGTGAACACACACATCTATGGCCAATTGATCTTTGACAAAGGAGCTGAAAACATCCAGTGGAATAAAGATAGCCTTTTCAACAAATGGTGCTGGCTCAACTGGAGGTCAACATGCAGAAGAATGAGAATTGATCCACTCTTATCTCCTTGTACTAAGCTCAACTCCAAGTGGATCTAGGATCTCCACATTAAACCAGACACACTAAAATTAATAGAAAAGAATCTGGGGAAGACCCTTGAGGACATTGGCTCAGAGGGAAAATTCCTGAACAGAACACCAATAGCTTATGCTCTAAGATCAAGAATAGACAAATGGGACCTCATAAAATTACAAAGTTTCTGTAAGGCAAAATACAGTCAAAAGGACAAATCGGCAACCAACAAATTGGGAAAAGATCTTCACCTACCGTACATCTGACAGAGGACTAATATCCAATGTATACAAAGAACTCAAGAAGTTAGACCCCAGAAAACCGAATAACCCTATCAAAAAATGGGGTACAGAGATAAACAATGACTTTTCACCTGAAGAAATTCGGATGTCTGAGAAACACCTTAAAAAATGTTCAACATCATTAGTCATTAGAGAAATGCAAATCATAACAACCCTGAGATTTTACCTCACACCAGTCAGAATGGCTAAGATTAAGAACTCAGGAAACAACAGGTGTTGGCGAGGATGTGGAGAAAGAGGAACACTCCTCCACTGCTGGTGGGACTGCAAGCTGGTACAACCACTCTGGAAATCAATCTGGCAGTTCCTCAGAAAACTGGACATGAAACTTCCAGAGGACCAAGCCATCCTACTCCTGGGAATATACCCAGAAGATTCCTCATCATGCTCCACTATATTCATAGCAGCCTTATTTATAATAGCCAGAAGCTGGAAAGAACCCAGATGTCCCTCAACGAAAGAATGGATACAAAAAATGTGATATATATATATACACAATGGAGTACTACTCAGCCATTACAAACAATGAATTCATGAAATTCTTAGACAAATGGATAGAGCTGGAGAACATCATACTAAGTGAGGTAACACAGTCTCAAAAGAACACTCATGGTATGCACTCACTGAGAAGTGGATATTAGCCTAGAATCCTGGGACACCAAAGACACAATCCACATACCAAACAATGTCCAACAAGAAGGAAGGAGTGGATCCTGGTTCTGGAAAGGCTCAAAGCATCAGGGTAAGGGAATACCAGAACAGGGAAGTGGGAAAGGGTGAATGGGGGGACACAGGGGAAGAAAAGGTCATGGGGACCTTTGAGGGGCATGGAACCAGGAAAAGGGAAATGAAATATAAATAATTTATCCAATTAAAAAAAAAGAATTGTCTCTCAGAATCTCAGAGAAGCTTAGCAAATGCTGTAGGAACTTGGCACTAGAAATTGATCAAGGGGAGGTGAAGGGGAAAGGAGTTGCTATGGTAACCTAACCACAAGTGAGCTTCATTTGTTCTAGCCCACTCAGGTGAGCTCTGCATGTACTGACCATCTAGCTTACTTGACTAATCTTTAAGCTAGTACTTTTCATTCTAAAAGCAGGCTAGAAGAAGCAGGCTAGAAATGGCTGAAAGGAGGTTTTGAGATCTATGTGAGAATGGCTCCTTGCATCCTTTCATGAATATGATGTTCTTCTTCATCACGCTTGATAACTTTTGGTTGAAAGTCTATTTTATTGGCTATTAGGATGACAGCTCCTGCTTATTTCCTGGGACCATTTGCTTGGAAAACCTTTTTACATCCTTTTACTCTGAGATAGTGTCTTTCTTTGTTATTGAGGTATGTTTCTTATATGCAGCAAAATGCTGGATCTTGTTTGCATATCTGTCTGTTTTTTATAGGTGAGTTGAGTCCATTAATGTTCAGCGATATTAAAGGCAGATGACTGTTGTTTTCTGATATGTTTGTTTTTGTAGGTGGCTTTATGTGCTGTAGTTCTCTCCTTTTGACTTTGTTGTAAGATGCTTAATATCCTTTCCTTGGTGTCAGTATCTTCCTTGTGTTGGAGTTTTCCTTCTCAGGTCCTCTCGGGCTGAATTGGTAGAGAGATACTGTTTGACTTTGGTTTATTCCTGGAATATTTTGGCTTTTCCATCTATGTTGATTGAGAGTTTTGCTGGTTATAGTAGTCTGTGTGGCATTTGTGTTCTCTTAGAGTCTGCTGGACCTCTGACTAGGCTCTTCTGGATTTCATGGTCTCTGTTGAAAAGTCTGGTTTAATTCTGACAGTTCTCCCTTTGTATGTTACTTGCAGCTTTTAGTATTCTTTCTTTGTTCTGTGAGTTTAGTGTTTTGATTATTATGTGATGAGAGGATTTTCTTTTCTGGTCCCATTTATTTGTTGTTATATAGGCTTCTTGTTCCTTTATGGCCATCTCTTTCTTTAGGTTGGGGAAGTTTTCTTCCATCATTTTGTTGATGAAATTATCAGGTCCTTTGAGTTGGGAATCTTCATTCTCCTTTATTCCGATTATTCTTAGATTTGGTCTTTTCATTGTGTCCTGAATTTCTTGGATGATTTGGGTTAGGAGTTCTTTATGTTTTGAATTTTCTCTGACAGTTGTGTCAATCTCTTCTGTGGTATCTTCTATACCTGAGATTCTCTCTTCTATATCTTGCATTGTCTTGATGATATCTACATCTGTAATTTCTGACCTCTTTCCTAGGTTTTCCACTTCCAGGTTTTCCTGCATATGTATTTCTTTATTATTTCTACTTCCACTTTTAGGTTCATCTCCTCATTATTAATTACGCATTTTAAAGATGAGAAACTTCTGTCATTTGAAGTCTTAAAATATAGACTTTTATTAAAAGATTGATTTTTATAGTTAAAAATAATATGCAAATGTATCAAGTTGACAATATGAACTTGTGATCCTCACTCTTCATTGTTGATATAACTATGACGATATTTCAGAGAGTTTCACTTGAGGACAGAAATCCCACTTTGACTCTGGGTGATACCATCTCATAGGAATGAGTAGAGTCTTAATAAAAAAGGGCCAAAGAAAAAGAATGGATCAAAAAATGTCTACTTGCTGCCTGTGATCTTATTGTTACCAGGTACTTTATGTTCCTCTCTCCACAAATCCTTCTCCTCCACTGTTTCTTCCTTACCATGATGGAAAGAACCTTCAGAATGTGGGGTGAAAGAAACCTTTCCTTCTTTTATTTGCCATTGTCAGATATTTTGTCTGAGGTTCAAGAAAAGTAAGCAAGACATCTATAAAATGGTTCCAGGATAAAACTACTGACCACTACACATGATGAAGCAATTAGTTATAGGAAGCTTGATGTTTTCAAATTACATTTTTAGCACTGTACAACAGATAACATAATACAACAATCTACAATAGTAAAGAGATGACCAGGGCTCATGTCATACTTGGAGAAACCTATCTCTTACCAAAGCAGGGTTAAAAACAGACCTAAACTAGACTTCATATTTGTGATAAGAACAAAGGGGCAAAATATGGGAAAGGATATTTCTATATATGTAAATACATTTACTCCCCAGAGCACTGGATATTTGGTACAGGTCCTTAAGACAGCCAGAATGGAAGAGAAAGAGTAAGAGATAACAAATATGCACAGTAGGATGAGGATAGTTTCAGTGGCTCTGTCTTCAGGTGAGACTTTTAGAAGGTGCTGAGTTGTATGGATATGCTTGACTTGTCTCTTATGTTTGTAGAGGGTATATACCATGGAGACACTTGCATAGGCCATGAGACTCAGACACAGGACATCAGAGAAGCACAGTAAGAACATGTACAATACAGTTGTCACACTGCCAGAAGCTAACAATGAGCAGTATCCATAACTCACCCAGTTGGTAGCATTTTTCTTGTAACTGGGGCCTAACACTCTTGCTGGAATAAAAATGTTTAGAACCAGGTGCACAAGCCAGCTGGCTGAGCAGGAGGGACCAATGTACTTGGTGGCTCTGTATTTAAGCTTCGTCCACCTGGAGTTGCTGATGTTGATTGTTATTGCTTGGAAACAACTCAGTAGGCACATTGAATAAAGGGACACTCCCCTTGTTATCCGGGAGATATACATTATCAATTTACATCCCATGTCATTCAGAAAATTCTTAAATCCCCAATCTGACATAGTCCGTGGGATGCCTTTTGAGATGATAGACAAGAAGTTGGCAAAAGTCAAGTGCTCTATAATCAGGTCTTTAGGCATTAAATGCTTCCCAGTGTATATTAAAATGACATAATGAAATAGTATTGAGGAATTGCCAAGCATTCCTAGTGTAATCTGAGAAAAGAGGAAAATTCCCATTGCAAAATTTTCAGAAGGCATTTTCATTCCCATTTTAAAAAGTAAATAAATTTATTATGTTCTAAAGACTGTGCAAATGCATCATGTGTGGGCATTACTTCCTGAAGTTAGCTTGAAGAAACATTTATCACTTTATTGTATTTACATGGCTCTCTCACTGAAAACAGAATGTTTTTTCTTTATAAATTAGATATTCTTTATTACTTCAGTGGAGTAAAAAAATGGATATGTTTACCCAAGTTTAATGTATTCTCTGGATGTGGTAGTGTTCATCTTTAATTTTAGGACTCATGAGACATAGACCAACAGTTTTATGAATTTGTGGCTAATATAGTTCCAAGACTCCAAGGCTACATACAGACAAAACCACTATAAAAAAGCAGAACAAAAAACAAATAATAAGATTAATGTGCTTTTTCTTTAATTTCCTTTTTTCCAAACACAATGTTTTAGGGTCTATTTTCAAAGAAAAAATTAAAATGTCCCATTATTTGTAAAATTCACATGAAAATTCAAAAGAAAATATTCAAAAATCATATTTACAATGAGTGGAGAAAAAGAATATTGTATTTTAAGACTTATTTTGTTTTTAGTTAAGGAGGAACCAATGTATTTGGTGGCTCTGTATTTAAGCTTCGTCCACCTGTATCTGCTGATGCTGATTATGATTGCTTGGAAACAATTTAGTAGGCACATTGAATAAAGGGACACTCCCCTTGTTATTTGGGAAATATACATTATAAGTTTACATCCAATGTTTTTAATTTAATGTATGTTTGGGAGGTTGTATGTCAGTTTGAGTGCCAGTGGAGGGAAGAGGCTTGGTATCTCCTAAAGCTTGGTTTATTGACAGTTGTGAAACAACAGAAGGAACTGGGAACTGAGCACTGATATGTGGGTCTCCCCACTCTCAAGGATTGCTAGCCAATTTGGTCTACAAGGGCAGTGGGAGTAGAGGAGATGAACTTGAGATGAATGAGCACACTAGGACCAGCTATTAGGAGGCAGATCAACTTTACTTAGGGTGATTCAAGGCTTATAAAGTTTGATGACACTGGGGGTTGAAATATCCAGGATTTGACAAAGGCTGGGGCCTAAGGGTTCCTGAAATGCCTCATTAACATGGGAAGCACTTCAGGAATCTCAGGTGCTGACTGAACAGGTTTTATCAGAAGAAAAGAAATTAATCCTGTTATCTAATTGAGGCTACATGACATTCACATTCAGGTAGAGGGATCTGTGTGGGCTTAGAATTCCCCAGAGAAGGTCAGAGAAAGAGAAGACCTACTAAGGAAGGGAATACCCTCTTCATGTGCTGAGCCTAAGAAAGGTATCCAGGCAATGGTAGATTTCTATCTTAACTAGCAGTTTTCCCACACTGGTACATAGTAGGTACTTAGTGACAGCAGTGTGCATTCCTAACAACCAACTCATATGTCTACTAAAGAGAAAATTTAAAAGTAAATGTTTGGAAAGAAACTAAAATATAAAATAAGTTGAACTGGTTTCGTGCCTTAGATACATTTTCTATAAAGAATCAGAAATGTTCAAAATATGTACAAAAGTTCAAAATCTTCAATAATTAAGTGAATACAATGAGGGGACGCAAATCAAAGTCACAAAGAGAGATCATCATAAACATATGTTATTCAAAACAAATTAACAGAAATAAAAACAAGAGTAATGCAACTTAGTATATGAAAAAAGAGAACCCTAGTATAAACTCTGTAGGAAGGTAAAAAAAAAAAAAAGTTGTAGAAGCTATACAAATTAGCATTGTTTTTATACAATAAAATTGAAAATAATTACCAAGTTCTAATTGTGGTGTTACTGGATTTCCTACATGTTAGGTCATCAAGTCTTGTTAATCAACATAAAAATATGCTGTACAAGGATCTGGGGACAGGAGAGAATACAAAGCCATGCTGGGAATGGCCATTGTTGAGTAAGGATAAATGAGGGGTTAGGCATTCCATGCCAATGCCCTGCTGGGTCTCAGCTGTTCTCAGGAAGAATCTCAGGAAGTCGACAATCCCTTCTTCTTGAATATTTGTGATTCAGCGATCAGGCTTCTGATCCTGAATGACTTTGTGTATATCCTCAGAATGCAATTATGTCTATATAACCTTACTGTGCACAAAAAATTTATATCAAATTACTCTAAAGATGAATCACTGAAATGATGAAACTCTCAGAGGAAAATGGTAGAAATACAAGATGTAGGTAGAAGCAACAAGACCAATAGCACAGGAAATGCAGCATGATTAACAAGTAGAACTGCATGATATTAAAAGCTGTCTGAAGGTTAAAAACACTACTTGCCAAGGGGAGATCTAAACTATTGAATATGAGAAAATCATTGACTTCTGTATTTCATTTAAGATCTGAAAACCTGGAATGTTTAGAGAGAAATGAATATTAAACTGTCTCTCTACAAACATTACAGTCAACAAATGGTTCATGAAATTGTCAAGTGTTTCTTTAAAGACAAGACACAATGGACAGTAGTTTTTTAAATTATTCAACATTTGTACCTACCAGTGAAATGCAAATCACAAATACTTCATTACTCCATTGTACCCCTTATAATGATTCACATCAAGAGAATAGATCACAACAAATGCTCGCAGTGGTGTGGAAAAACTGGATCCTCATTCTATAATGGAAGGAAGTTCAGAATTATGTTCAGTATCAAAATAAATACAAATGTTTTCTAATAAAATAAAAATATGATTGCAATATAGCACAGCGATATAATTTCTGGGCACATATGCAAAGGATTGTATGCCCTACCATGGAAATACCATACATTCATACTAATTGCTCCATAATCCACAATAGCAGAGCAATGATGCATATTAGTGGATAATGGAAGTGTGGTGACTATACAGAGCAGAATGTTGTTAATCTGTAGGTGGAATCATGAAATTGTCAGAAACTATATGCAATTACAAAGATTTTTTAGCAAGGTAGCATAGACTTAGGGGGAATCACACACTGTCAAACAGAGATGTGGATGACAATGTGTTGAGAGGAAGTGGTTATGGACTATGAAAGGAGAGAGGCCATCAAAAGGTGAAGAAAAATAAACAGGTGTGGGGGAATCAAGAGGAGGGCAAAAGACCAATGTGTCATTAAAATTAAAGGATTATAAAGGATAGATAGAGGGGTAAGACAGCATCAGAAGAATGGAAGAGAGAAGCGTAACAGGAGAATAAATGAATCATGTATTTCAAATTTAAAAGATGTTAGAATGATGATTGACAGAGCTGCAAGGAGATGGTCTGAAGGACACAGAGTTTTGGGTTTGTGATGAAAATGTTCTGGAGCCCAGATACAGAATATCAGTATCATTTTTGACATGACTGAACTATACAGTGATAATGGTTAATGTAATATTTGTTTTAAAATATCATAATGAAATATAATATATGCATGCTAATTAAATAAAAATGCCAAACTAAAATAGGATTATAACATAGAAATTTTGCTATTTAATAATGCTATATAATAATCTAATAGTCAATGCAATATTAACAACCTATGTCCAATGTTGAAGATTGTTGTGGTCTTTATATCTTAGTTCTCTTCTCTAGGAATTTTATTGTACTAGTACTGTGGATTGAATCTCATGCATGAAAAATGACCACTATTTACAGTCTTATTCTCTTCGTGTACATTTTATATCACTATGACAAGTTGTAGAACAATGATATTTATAATATTTATTTCTTGGTGATACGGTGGCTGTGTTGTCACATTCTGCATGAAAAGAATCTTGTTTGTGTCCATGAAGAACATGGCATTAATGCATGTTCATTTCTCTTTTCTAGAATATATTTTAAATTGTAATAATTTCCATCCTAAAAGTAGTTCATCATTAATATCTACATCTCATGCTTTATTAATTTTGTTGCTATTACAAATACCTTTCTGACAGAAGTTTTCATGTTATAGATGCCATATTCACATACAGTATATTTTCATATGAATGGGAAATTGCTATTTTATCCACCAATTATATTTCTTAATATGAGTAAGAGTGGATCAAAATCCCATTCTTAAAGATGTACCTCCTTAATCATTTCCACAAAAACTTTCAAATTAGCTAAAAGATGAAACACTCCATGTTTCTGCCTACCACTGCCACCAACAACAACAAAAATGGATGAAGATAAAATAGTGTATACAAATTCGATGCACTCTAAAACATAGGCAACCACAAGAGACCCTGTTTTCAATGCTATCATCAGTTACATTGTTGTATGATTTTGTCTAGCTGTTGTGACTATAGTGATCAACTGCAAATGCACAGAGGCTTAAATGATAAGGGCCCCAAAACTGATCATGAGGTAAAGTACCTAATCTGATGACTAGGGTTCACCATGGAAGAAAAGACCCAGTTCCCAAAATACATCCTCAAACCTTCATACATATATGCTATCATAGCAGCACATGCCCCACTTCCCTAACAATAAATGAGTCATGTAATGCAAATTTAAATGACATAATAGTGAAGATTTACATGGCTGCAAGGAGGAGGTGATCGTTTCAAGGACACAGAGTTTTGGGTTTGTGATGAGAATTCTGTGGAGCTCAGCTGCAGAACATTAAAATCATTTTTGACATGATGGAAATATACACTAACAATAGTTATCATGATAAAAGGTTGTAGTTTGACATTACTTCTATCTTACATATAAGGTGATTGTGAAGTTCAGTTTATGTTGTATGCTACAGAGCTACAACAAATGCAGTTACATAAAGTCAAAAACTCCCATAGGTTCATAGGCTACTTATATTGATTTGACGATCACAATGATAAGTTTGTATTTTGGACTATAAGGAAGAGATATTGGCATATGAAATATGTTAGAACTTTGCTTTTATTGTTTTGGTTTTGGTTCCATTTATCAAGAGCAATCCTTGATAACAGGCAGATATATGATATCATCTGAAAATCTGGACAGTAACCTTGACAATAAGTCAAATATACCTGTGTCTCTTTTCCAGAAGTAGATAGGCGCACATGGACAGGCTTCATATGATAAGAGCACTATTTGTGTATTTTCTTGCAGATAAAATGTGCACTAGAAATATACAATAAACAATTTTATTGTACACATGGTGAAATATAGGAGTAATCACAAAAATATCTGTTATATTTCAGACAACCTGAAGTACCAAGAAATAAAAAATACTCCTAACATGCATTTCATACTTTCATGCAATTCATTTGATGTAACTATTAATCTTGATGATTGCATAACATTATTTTCCTAATAGAAAAATCACCTTACAATTCTACCATTAATTTAAAAATTTTAACTTACTGGTATCAGTATTCTCTTTTATCCATTATTTTAATTCAATTCTTTATAGGAGTTATAAATATAGGAGTTAGCATTTTCCAGAGGTTTACAAATTGGTGAGTAGAAAAACAGACAGAATAAAGTTATTCAAGATATTTATGGTAGGATAGAGGTGTAGATCATAGACCCTGAGTGTGATTCCCAGTGTTCTCAATAAATAAAAATGAAGAATCTAAATAAATCTTACCTTGAAAAACTAAAAACTAGGGAGAGACATGCAAAATAAGATAGAGAAAGGATAAGAAAGATGAAGACAGAGGAAGAGACAGAGATGAAAGATGGAGTCTAAGACTTCTCTTAGAAAAAGAAAAAGGAGAAAATGAGGTGGTATCAGTGACAAAAGGGACTCAGCAGCAGCGAATTGGAAGAACAGGATTCAGACGGGTTAGGGAGGATTGGAGACAGTCTACTCTGCCCTGAGTTGTAAATATCCCAATTTCATCAAAAGGAACATTCGAGTTCCTATTTCCTGAACAATACCAGATTCCTTATCTCCTATCTTAACTATGACCTGAGTTCTCCCTCCCTCCCTTCTTCCTTCCTTCCTTCTTTCCTTCCTTCCTTCCTTCCTTCCTTCCTTCCTTCCTTCCTTCTTTCCTTCCTTCCTTCTTTCCTTCCTTCATCTCCTCTATACTTCAATTCAATACAACTTTGGAAAGAAATTCTTAATATATGTTTTAAATACAGCCACAAGTAAGAGAGGCACGTGGGAAGAAAGCAGCACACCTCCATCGCACAAGCGTGTGTTCTCCAAAACCTGCCTTCTAATGTCTAGTTCTTACTACTATGCTCTGGTCACTCACCTCAGTGCTATAGGACACTGTTATGATGGCTGCTACCATGAGAAGTGAATTTCTGCTGAAACTGTGGTAAGATAGTCTCCCACACTTAAAGCTTCATGATCTCTTGGTATTCTTTCCCAGAAGATTGGTCATTTTAATCTCAGTCCTAGAAACATGATGACATCATCTCTATAAAAATTTGAAGTAACTTTTAAACACCTTGGTCCTGAGTTCCTGTCAGCAAAGAAAATACAACAACTCAGGTAGTACAGATTGCACGAGTAACTCCAAGGAGGCAATTAGGGATCAGAGGGGAACTTTTCTGTCAATCTTTGAAGCAAAGCCTGTGGCAGGGAGGCGTTCAGAAGAAACAGGGATTTGTTGGTATTACATTATAAGCAAGTTACAGCCTTGCCCCTGGAGAGCCTTTCCCTATCACCCAACATCCCAGATACAGTTTAAGCATCTCAAAATTGTTTGTTTCCAAAGACAAGCAGAGAAAAGGGCTAACTATTAATGTGTCATACCAGCTCCAGGCTTCAAGACTCCCACAACATTTCAAGTTCTGCTTTAAAAATACTGGCTCCTCTAAGTAATACCCCTGACATCTCAGTTGAACCTCTCTGACTTTCCTTTCCTTTCTACTGGCTTCTCTCTATAGACACAGATATTTTGTCCATGGGGCTTTAGACTGTTGTTTCTTCTCACAGTTCTGCATCTCTTGGTTCTTCTCAAGGCACATTTTCTTCTTGATTCCCTTGGCCCTCTCTTCATTTCTTCTCTTGCTTTTCCTTATTTTCCTCTCCTGGCTGTTAAGTGTTCTGGCCATATCTGTTGTCCTACTTTCTGTCTGTGCTCTGGACTCTTCTAGATGCCTCTGGCTGTTCTTTCTTTCATATCTACAATAAAAGCCCTCCTCTTCAACCACCTGCTGGTGTGGCATTCCACATTTTATTTAGAAAATTTCAAGTACTAAATGGTATGGGAGAATGGAGTTGCCATAGCTGTATTTGCATTGCACCCTCCAGGTCAAGGTTTTGAAATCATTAATCCATGTTGTGTGTGTGTGTGTGTCATTCTTTGTTGGCTTCATACAGTAGAGAAATCCACTGAATCCCATTAAAGAATTTATATTGAGAGGTCTTGGCTAGATGCTGTGAGTGTTAGATATCAGGGATGATTTTTGACTATGAATAAAATATCCTTCCTAAAAATGTCTAACCTATAGTTGGAGAATTCAATCCAGACCAGAGTGATTGCTGCTTTTGCAGAGGATCCAGTTTGGATCATGGAAACCTCTTGTTGGTTAGCTGCCCTCCCAGGTTTTCCTAAGCTCCCTTACAGGTGTAACATTACATATATCCATATTCATTCATAAATATTCAAAATATTGTTCATATCATGTAAATCTTAGAAAAAAAGATACTAACTTGTTACTGGACACCTCCCTCCTTTTGAGTTCCATCAGCAAGTTAATTCAGGATCCTGACTAGTTTGATGTGCTTAAATCACAGAAATGTATTCGTCCTGTGCTATCTATTCATGAAGATGAAAGATGAGTGTGCTTAAAACTATTTTCCTCATCCCTGAAGAATTCCTCCTTTAAGAACCTTTTAGGTGCATTATTCTAAAGAATTAAAAAATCAATCTGGCGGTTCCTCAGAAAACTGGACACGATACTTCTGGAGGACCCTGCCATACCACTCCTGGGCATATACCCAGAAGATTCCTCATCATGCAATAAGGACACATGCTCCACTATGTTCATAGCAACCTTATTTATAATAGCCAGAAGCTGGAAAGAACCCAGATGTCCCTCAATGGAGGAATGGACACAAAAAATGTGATATATATATATATATATATATATATATATACACAATGGAGTACTATTCAGCCATTAGAAACAATGAATTCATGAAATTCTTAGACAAATGGAACTGGAGAACATCATACTAAGTGAGGTAACCCAGTCTCAAAAGAATACCCATGGTATGCGGGGAACCAGGATAAGGGAAATTAAATGTAAATAAAGAATATATCCAATAAAAAAAGAATATAATCTTCATTTACATTTCAAATGCTAAAACCTTTCCTGGTTCCCCCCTTCCCCAAAACCTCAACCCCTCCTCCCAGCCCTGCCTCCAAGTATATGCCTTTCCGCCGACCCACTCCCACCTCCTCCCCACCTTGATTCCCTTTGTTGGGGCCTCTATTAAGCCTTTACCTGACCAAGGACCACTCCTCCCACTGATACCCTACAGGGCATATCTTAGGAATTTGTTGTATTGATTTGTATTATTGTATTAAAAGAATCACAAGTGCAAATAAAAAGTCATTTGTCAAACTTCCTTGGTTTAGTTTATGGTTCTTTAAAAGCTCTAATTAAAACATTGAAAAGTGCAATTGACAGACCCTTGTATGATTTACAAAGTTATTTTTGATAGTTTTATGTTATTTTAATTATTTAAAGTATCAGTGTATTTTAAATTGAGAAAGGTAAACTATATTATTTATTTGATACACACAAGCCTGATTTGAAGACTTTTCAGGCAAAATCCAACTTAATTTTTTCCCTTTCCGTACCAATTTCTCAGTGTCAACTCTTAATTGCTAGTAAATTTTTTACCTTAAGAGTGAAGTAATTCACAACTTTTGAGCACATGAGAGAGTGTGAAAATGTAATTAGACAGTTTTAATTGATTTTGTCTCAAGTCTTCCAGTTATCAGGAATACATTTCATTTTCCTGCCTTAAACTGTGGTACTTAGAATATGCATCCATTTCTTAAACAAGGCTCTTGCAGTACTGTACATATTGATCACACTGGAATGGAGACTCAGCATATCTTTAAAAACATCCTGGCTGTCTCAGAAATGCTTTTTTAAAAAATGTCAGAGAAATGGCAGTGTGTGAAACTCTTGTTCTTATCTTTTCCTGGTTTGTCAAGTCTCAGGATGAAAACATCATATTCTTCTGTGTTGTGAACATGCATGCAAAAGTGACAAAGGAGTGTGAAAAAACACTTCCACAACTAGTACCAATAGGAGAAACTCCAGAGAAAGAAAATGCAAAGATGCAAGAAAATTCCACAAGGGAAAAAATCTCCAAAAAAAAAAAAAAAAAAAAAAAAAAGAGATCTGCTCTGAATACACTTCAGGGCAAGAAAAAGGAAGACCCTGCTGGCTACAGAGACCCCAGGAGCCTCAGACCCTGGGACCTCAAGGGACAAACAAAAATATGTAAATATGTACAAGAACTCAGAAAGCTAGAGGCCAAGTCCTTCTCTACTCTCAGGATATCCAGAAAGAAAGCCTCCAACATACCCAAAGACAACAAACCAAAGGCAACCCACTCATACTCCAATACTAACTTGGCTGGAAGGACTCAGAGTTAACCTAAGAACTTTGCAAGAATAATTAGCCGGGGTAAAGTGGCACAGCCTGTGAGAGGCAGAGATGGGCAGATGTGAGTGAGTTTGAGACTAGCCTCGTAGTCTACAAACGTAGTTGGGACCACGAAACTGCTTAGTGAGAGCTTGTCTCAGCAGACCGACAAGTGTGGCCAGAACTGGGTGTGCACACCTTCATTTCTAGTACCCAGGAAGCCACGTGCGGTCAGAGAGTTGGGGTTTGAAGAGAGCGCCTGGATGAAGCAAGATTCTCTACTTAAGACCAAATTTAAGTCCTGGGCTTGGCGATGTAACACTTTGCCTGCTTATGCAAGGTCCAAAAAGACCGCACAGAGGCTGGAGAGGTGGCTTAGTAGATAATAGCACCGACTGCTCTTCCAGAGGTCCTGAGCTCAGTTCCCAGTGAATTGAACGTGAAGTGCAAACACATGGTGGTTCACAGCCATCTGCAATGGAATCCAGTGCCCTCTTCCCGTGTGTCTGAAGAGAGGGACCGTGTACTCATAAACTATAGCCTAAATAAATAAATAAATAAATAAATAAATAAACACATACACATACACACACACACACACACACACACACACAAGATATTCTGGTACCTTGATTACATAACAGTCCTTTTCAACAGTGAGTTCTGGGCTTAAATGTTTTCTTGTGAAGTAGCCCTGGGTGACTCTGAATTTAACATTTCTGTTTGTAAAATCGAGGGCCTTGAGGCAAAAAATACTTTTTTAATTATTCAGTGCATTTGCTGATAAGTGCTTCTGTGTGTT